>JAKZET010000028.1:0-20000 GCA_023653495.1 Melastoma candidum
CTCTTTTCTTGCATATCAGTCAAAAACGTTTCGGATTGTGTAGTATTCCACCAATCAGTAACCCAAGATTCAACACTTTTTTGAAATGAAAGAGAAACCCCCCAAGGCAAAAATACTATAGATATAACAGCAAGAAAAGGGAGAAATGCTTTCTTTTTTTTCCATTTTTTCATTTTTGTGAACTCGTGTCATTCTTCGAATCTATCCGCTGCAATCTACTTACTGTTTTTATTAAACATAAGTTCTATTCTAAGGCATCGAACCCCGGAATCTATCTTTTTTTTTCCTTTCCGATTATCAATCTAGCACGAATATAGAATAAGAAAGAGTCGAAAGAAATAATAAAAATCTTGTTTACAGATAATCTAATTGATACAGTTTGAAACTGCTTCGCGTTCTCGATGAATGCTAAAGTGAGACTTAAAAAAAAAACAAACACTTCAAGGAATAGTATTCCGATTTTGACTTTAAAGAACTCCCCTTTTCATTTTTTATTTATAAAAGTATTTTGATTTGCTATTTCATTTCAAAATCAAAATACTTCAATTGGTACGCGCAAAAAAGAGGCCAATTTGGAAGCTTTTTGCTCAATTTCACCCAGGGTCAAATTCTCATCAGTACGTGTCAATGGAATGGCTCCCTGTCCTTTGATTTCCATATAAAGGATACAACGAGGATAAATGCCTTCTTTAATTTCGATTCTGATCGACTGAATATCCTTCATACGGAATCGTAGGAAAATGCGACGCTTTTTCCCAGGAAATCCCCAACGAAAAATACACACTATTCCTTCGTTTAAATCGAATCGATCATAGCCACTCCCCACATTCCAAGAAATTGTGCACCACAAATAGGAACTAATAAAGAGACCCGCGATCCCGTAGAAGGACATCACGATCCCTTGTGGCAAAAAAATGATTTGCTGATATGGAACTAAAGATATCAAATTCTTACCGAGATAGCTGGAAGTTCCAACTAAGACGAATCCTAATGAACCTAAAAAAAGGATCAAGGCCCAGAAGAAATTACTTAGTTTTCGAGACCCCACTATACGTTCTATCCATATATGTTCGAATCGCCAACTCATATTAGATCTAGTTGCATTTTTTTTTATTGGACTGGAGAACCTTTTTGTTTCTGAAGTAACTCTCATCAACTAGTGCCATTCGCATGGAACCCTTTCCTTTAGAAAAAATCGGAGTAATTCGTCGAATGGGTTAGGTATAAAATAAAAAAAAAAAAGAATATCACTTTTTAGGATCTTCGAGAAATATCTACATATATAGAAATATCTACTATAGAAATATCTACATATATAGAGATGGATCGACTTTCCGTTTCAGGCATCTGCTTCTGCTTCGCTTCCAATCTATTTTCAAATAATTCAATATTTATTTCCCTATATTGATTGTTTGTATATTTTGAGCATCTATTTACGGATATATAAGAGCTGCGTCATTTAGGCCCCTATGTTATGGTATAACATCCTTTACTAAATGCACATGCGATCTCTAAGTCTTGAAAAAAAAAATAGATGAGATTTGAACCCATCAGATCTAAGAAATCTTGTTTTTTTGAACATGAA
The DNA here is from genome assembly GCA_023653495.1 of Melastoma candidum. Lineage (NCBI taxonomy): Eukaryota > Viridiplantae > Streptophyta > Magnoliopsida > Myrtales > Melastomataceae > Melastoma > Melastoma candidum. Next base: position 1,586 of record JAKZET010000028.1, read on the forward strand.
GAAATAACGAAGCCATTGCAATTGCCGGAAATACTAGTCCTACTAACGGCACAAAAATAGAGGGTAAGCTGTTGAGAGTTGTCATAGAATGGGTACCTCGATTGAATATTTAGACCTGGTATTACTATAAACATATCTTATACTAATTCTTAGTAGTATTCTATACTACTTCGTATATCTAAGTGAGTATTCTATATAAATAATAATACAACTAATAGAATAGAAATCAAATTCTTAGAGATATTATTATCTATTATTATCAACTAGAAATCAAAATGAAATAATGAAATAGAAAATAGAGAAATTCACGAGATTAAATAAATAGAAATTAATTCAATCCCACAACACCAGTTTTTAGTAAGAAAATAGGGACTTAGGAGGAGATTCGAGTAGAAAGAAAAGATACTCTATATCGATATTTTCGATTTTCTCTATTTGAATTCGCGATACATACGCAACAAGAAGGAAAGACGACCCGCGTTTTCTTTTTCGTGCCTAATTGGAATTTCACAGAAAAAAGAATTTTTTTTTACTTATGTTGTTAAAAGAGGTTTCTTTCCCGACCCCTAATCAGGAAGACCATTAAAAAATAACGAATTTTTTTGAGAATTCTTTAGAAGAATAAAAATGGATTTTTACCAAAAAACTATCTATTCGTTTTGCTCGCTACAAAGAAAAAAAAGAAATGAATTTAGGATCCGGTTTTACTTCCACGGAAAAAAGGAGTGAAGCCTAAATAACTCACTCAGAACACCCTTTAAAGGATTACGTGGTACGATTAAATCGAATAAGCCCTTATGGAATAAATATTCAGCCACTTGTGAATCCTCGGGTACTGTCTTATTCAATGTTTGTTCAATTACTCTTTTACCTGCGAATGCAATGTATGCATTAGGTTCGGCGATAATGATATCGCCCAGCATTCCAAAACTAGCCGTCACCCCACCCGTAGTGGGAGATGTAAGGATTGATACATAGAATAACTTTTTATGGGATTGATAATCATACAAAGCAGCAGATATTTTAGCCATTTGCATTAAGCTCAAACTTCCTTCTTGCATACGTGCTCCTCCCGAAGCACATACTAGAATAAGAGGTAATAATTTTGTGGTAGCATACTCGATTAAACGGGTGATTTTCTCGCCTACTACGGATCCCATACTACCCCCCATAAACTGAAAATCCATAACGCCAATTGCTACAGAAATGCCATTTAGTCGACCTGTGCCTGTTTGAACAGCTTCAGTTAAGCCTGTCTTTCTTTGATAAGAATCAATACGATCTTTATAAGGTTCCTCCTCAGAATGAAATTCAATGGGATCCAGAGAAACCATGTCTTCATCCATAGGATTCCAAGTCCCTGGATCAATCGAAAGTTCGATTCGGTCTGAACTATGCATTTTCAAATGATATCCACATTGTTCACAAATATTCATTTTTGACTTAAAAAATTTCTTATAATTTAATCCATAACAATTTTCACATTGAACCCACAAGTGCCTATATGTTTGATTCAAATTGAATTCAGTAGAATTCTCACGTATAGTGAGATCAATACCATTTTGGCTCGGTTCATCTTGAATCCGCAAGTGCCTATATGTTTGATTCAAATTGAATTCAGTAGAATTCTCACGTATAGTTATAGTGAGATCAATACCATTTTGGCTCGTTCTTATATTTGGCTTACCCCTTTCATTACTCTTTTCCCTTTCAAAAAAGATGTGATTATAAATGTAACTGTCAATAGAATTGACATTCCCACTTAAAACTAAAACGAAACTCTCAATACTGATTTGAGAACTAAGATAAGAGTCAAGGCAACCATTAATGTGATTATTCCAACTGTATTCAATATTATACAGAGAACGATCAGATCGGGGATCGTCATTCTGAAATCCATTCGTCAGATAACCCGAATTCCGATAACGAAAAAAAGGTTCACTCAATCTTTCTAGTCCACTCAATAAAGAAGACAAATCGTTGTCAATCTCAAAAATGAGATTTTTTATATCCAAAGATAGGGGATAAATACTCCTATTATTAGTATCTTTAACTAAAAAAACGGTGTAAGCAGAGATCAAATTCAAAATGTCGATGATGCTCTCAGCATTACTGTAACTAGAGCTATCACTCGAACTCAAAATCTCTGCATCCCTTAAACCCCTATCCTCACTTCCACGAGTGTCTTCAATAGGACCAAATCTATCAATTGATTGATTTAACCCATACCTGTATTCGTATTTCCCGCTAGACAACATCGAATTAAACCGCCGTTTTTCCATAGAGCTTTTTGCCCCGATTTCTTTAAAAAAAGAATAGATGAATAGTCATTCAAAAGAATTTGAATATATCCTTAATTTAATAAGGAATGAAGTATTGGATTCTCTTTTGTCCGAATCCAAAGTATTGCTTTACTCTAACTATGATATATGATGTAACGAACTTTTTTTTTTATTTTATTATAATTCTTTTGTGTTTCAAAATGAGAAATGGAAATAGTGATTTCCTTCATTTCATCTTGTGTATCAAATTCACATCGAAAAAAAATCACTATTTCTTTTGTTTTTTCTTCTGAATACCTTTCTTTTTTCAAAAAATCTCGTCTATTCGAACATGGAATCAAAAGGACAATATCTAGGCTGGCTCGAAGAGGTTATTTGTGATAAAAAAATACACCAATCAAAAAATCATAATATTTATTGTGGATCCAACACAACAAACAAGAAAAAACAATAGAACCGTTAGATCATTTTTATTCATTGTCTATCATGAATAAAAACGATCTAATAAAAAAAAATACGTAAAGTAAAGTATTCGGCTCAATCCTTTTTTTAGTAAAAGATTGGCCGAGTTTAGTTTAATTGCAATTGAAGTACGAGAATGAATGTTAATTATTTGGATCGGATTACAAAGTATCCATTGCTTCGAATTCAAACTTGATCTCTTTCCATACCTCACAAGCAGCAGCTAGTTCAGGACTCCATTTGCTAGCCTCACGTATAATTTCATTACCCTCACGAGCAAGATCACGACCCTCATTACGCGCTTGTACGCATGCTTCGAGAGCTACTCGATTAGCTACGGCACCCGGCGCATTCCCCCAAGGATGTCCTAAAGTGCCTCCGCCAAATTGTAGTACGGAATCATCTCCAAAGATCTCGGTCAGAGCAGGCATATGCCAAACGTGAATACCCCCAGAAGCTACAGGCAAAACACCTGGTAGAGAGACCCAATCTTGAGTGAAATAAATACCACGGCTTCGATCTTTTTCAATATAATCAAAACGTAGTAAATCAACAAAGCCCAAAGTAATCTCTCTTTCTCCTTCAAGTTTACCTACTACAGTACCCGCGTGAATATGATCTCCACCAGACATACGTAACGCTTTAGCTAGTACACGAAAGTGCATACCATGATTTTTCTGTCTATCAATAACTGCATGCATTGCACGGTGGATGTGAAGAAGTAGACCATTATCTCGGCAATAATGAGCCAAGCTAGTATTTGCAGTGAATCCTCCCGTTATGTAGTCATGCATTACGATAGGAACTCCCAATTCTCTGGCAAATACAGCCCTTTTAATCATTTCTTCGCATGTACCTGCAGTAGCATTCAAGTAATGTCCTTTGATTTCACCTGTTTCAGACTGTGCTTTAAAAAGGGCTTCAGCACAAAATAAGAAACGGTCTCTCCAACGCATAAATGGTTGTGAGTTTACGTTCTCATCATCTTTCGTAAAATCAAGTCCACCACGAAGACATTCATAAACTGCTCTACCATAATTCTTAGCGGATAAGCCTAATTTCGGTTTAATAGTACATCCCAATAGGGGACGTCCATACTTGTTCAATTTATCTCTCTCAACTTGGATGCCATGAGGCGGTCCTTGGAAAGTTTTAATATAGGCAGTAGGGACTCGCAAATCCTCCAAACGTAGAGCGCGAAGGGCTTTGAAGCCAAATACATTCCCTACAATTGAAGTAAACATATTAGTAACAGAACCTTCTTCAAAAAGGTCTAAAGGGTAAGCTACATAACATATATATTGATTTTCTTCTCCAGCAACCGGCTCGATGTTGTAGCATCTTCCTTTATAACGATCAAGGCTGGTAAGCCCATCGGTCCACACAGTTGTCCATGTACCAGTAGAAGATTCAGCAGCTACCGCAGCCCCTGCTTCTTCAGGCGGAACTCCAGGTTGAGGAGTTACTCGGAATGCTGCCAAGGTATCAGTAGGTTTGACTTGATACTCAGGAGTATAATAAGTCAGTCTATAATCTTTAACACCAGCTTTGAATCCAACATATGCTTTAGTCTCTGTTTGTGGTGACATAAGTTCCTCCCTACAACTCATGAATTAAGAATTCTCACAACAACAAGGTCTACTCGACAGAAATTCGGGGTTAATGAAAGCTTTCACAGGAATCTTTCAAAAAATCATCAATGAATATTATCAACTAACCATAATAGTTCGTTATTAGAATTAGACCAATGAGATTTTATTCGCCAAATACATTATTATTTTATACTCTTTCATATATATAGCGCAACCCAATTCTTTTTTTTTTTTAGTTTCTAATCGTTCGGCGAAATGTTTGGAAATAATAATACATTGACTCTTGACATTCATCTATGCTGTATATGTAAATGCTCAATATGAAAATATGAGGAATTTCTATCCATGAAAAAATAGAAATATTCTATTAGATTAGGTATAAAAAAGAAGAAACTAGACATAGACGACGCTTTGCCTAGCTCGGGAAATAAAAGAATATATAATAAGATAAAAAAAAATAAAGAATTGGAAATACCGTTCGAGTTCGAATTCCGAAGAGGATATAGATATTCTTGTCTACTATAATAATGATAGACAAATGAAATTAACGACTTTCTTAAGCTCAAGATTTTTATTCATCCACTTTATTTTTTGAAAACGAATTGAGTGACCGTGAAAATTCACTCATTCAAGTTGAATAAAATAAGAAAGAAACTAAACGAAAATGGAATGAAATTCGGTTAGGTGATACCGCCGAAATCGAGTGCTAATTACAAAATTAACCGATCAACTTGCTATCGAACATTTTTTCATTCGATCCTAAATAAATTTCACTATATTTCAGTTTTCTTATTATGAAAATAAATCCTACTACTTCGGTTCCTGGAGTTTCCACACTTGAAAAAAAAAACCTAGGCCGTATCGCTCAAATCATTGGTCCAGTACTGGATGTATCCTTTACCCCCGGGAAGATGCCTAATATTTATAACGCTCTGGTAGTTAAAGGTCGAGATACTATCGGTCAAGAACTTAATGTGACTTGTGAGGTACAACAATTATTAGGAAATAATCGAGTTAGAGCTGTAGCTATGAGTGCTACAGATGGTCTAACGAGAGGAATGGAAGTGATTGACACGGGCGCTCCTCTAAGTGTTCCAGTCGGCGGAGCTACTCTAGGCCGAATTTTCAACGTGCTTGGAGAACCTGTTGATGAGTTAGGCCCTGTAGATACTCGTACAACATCTCCTATTCATAGATCTGCACCCGCGTTTATACAGTTAGATACAAAATTATCTATTTTTGAAACAGGAATCAAAGTCGTAGATCTTTTAGCTCCTTACCGGCGTGGAGGAAAAATAGGACTATTCGGAGGGGCTGGAGTGGGGAAAACCGTGCTCATTATGGAATTGATCAACAACATTGCGAAAGCTCATGGGGGTGTATCCGTATTTGGAGGAGTAGGTGAACGTACTCGTGAAGGAAATGATCTTTACATGGAAATGAAAGAATCCGGAGTAATTAATGAACAAAATATTGCAGAATCAAAAGTGGCTCTAGTCTACGGTCAGATGAATGAGCCCCCCGGAGCTCGTATGAGAGTTGGTTTGACAGCTCTAACTATGGCGGAATATTTCCGAGATGTTAATGAACAAGATGTACTTCTATTTATCGACAACATCTTCCGTTTTGTCCAAGCAGGATCTGAAGTCTCCGCCTTATTGGGTCGAATGCCTTCCGCTGTGGGTTATCAACCCACCCTGAGTACCGAAATGGGCTCTTTACAAGAAAGAATTACTTCTACAAAAGAGGGATCCATAACTTCTATTCAAGCAGTTTATGTGCCGGCAGACGATTTGACCGACCCTGCTCCTGCCACTACATTTGCACATTTAGATGCTACAACCGTACTATCAAGAGGATTAGCTGCCAAAGGTATCTATCCCGCAGTAGATCCTTTAGATTCAACATCAACTATGCTCCAACCACGAATCGTGGGGGAAGAACATTACGAAACTGCACAACGAGTAAAGCAAACTTTACAACGTTATAAAGAACTTCAGGACATTATAGCTATCCTTGGGTTGGACGAATTATCCGAAGAAGATCGCTTGATCGTAGCAAGAGCACGAAAAATTGAGCGTTTCCTATCACAACCCTTTTTTGTCGCAGAAGTTTTTACCGGTTCCCCGGGTAAATATGTTGGTTTAGCCGAAACAATTAGAGGGTTTAAATTGATCCTTTCCGGCGAATTAGATGGTCTTCCTGAACAAGCCTTTTATTTGGTAGGTAACATTGATGAAGCTACTGCGAAGGCTACGAATTTAGAAATGGAGAGTAAATTGAAGAAATGAGCTTAAATCTTTGTGTACTAACCCCTAATCGAATTGTTTGGGATTCAGAAGTGCAAGAAATCATTTTATCGACGAATAGTGGGCAAATTGGCGTATTACCAAACCACGCCCCTATTGCCACAGCTGTGGATATAGGTATATTAAGAATACGCCTTAACGATGAATGGTTAACGATGGCTCTGCTGGGCGGTTTTGCTAGAATAGGCAATAATGAGATTATTATTTTAGTAAATGACGCGGAAAAGGGTAGTGACATTGATCCACAAGAAGCTCAAGAAACTCTTGAACTAGCGGAAGCTAACTTAAGAAAAGCAGAAGGCAAGAGACAAACAATTGAGGGAACCCTAGCTGTCCGACGGGCTAGGACCCGAGTCGAGGCTATCAATGCGGGTTTACAACCAGTCAGTGTGTACAAATAATCACAGGAACTTCTATCTAAACGGAACCTATGGCTATCGATGCTTTTTTTTATTCTTCTTTTTCTTATTCCGCCCATTGATTAAAAGAATGAATATGAATAGAAAAGAATTCAAAAAATAAAAGAAGATAGTCTAAATTAATAAAACTTATTAGATACCAAAACTCGGGTATCTAATAAGATCTACCTACTATTGGATTTGAACCAATGACTCCTGCCGTATGAAAGCAATACTCTAACCACTGAGTTAAGTAGGTGTCTTTTATGATCACAACGAAAACCAAACGCAAAGGAACTCATCTTACTCGTAGTACAGCGATGAATGATCAATTCAATATTACTGCGTAGCATACCATACCAATCAACCAAAGGGATATGTGTTGAATCATGGACTATTCATCTTGACAAGAAATTATCTACATGCATAATATTCTATGTATCACAAACACAAGAACACAAGGGCTATAGCTCAGTTAGGTAGAGCACCTCGTTTACACGTGCGCCAATGTTTTCCAAAGAAAGGGGTCCATCACATGATGGAATTCAAAAGATTGCTCTTATTGCGCAATCATCGATGTCTTACTCCATAACGTTTAGAGAACAAAACAAGAGAACAATCGCCTGACAAAAGATTCTTCGTTCGCTTCGGTGTCCCCTTTGTTTCAGTTAAGCACCAAATAGAACGCATCTTTGATTTTAGATATTGATAAGGTGAATACCCCAGTCTATTCAATGCTTGGTATAATGAGTAGAAGGCCCTCAACAAATTCTCTTTTCTCCCTATTCACTTTAAGGTGTATGAGGTTTGATATTTGCTTTCTTAAGCGGGGGGGGATAGAGACTCCATTTAACTTAGGTTGTTCTCCGCAAGAAGCAGACCTACGTCAAGAAACCCCTCTTTGAAACACTTTGGTATTGCCCGTGAGGTAAAATCAAAATAATGAATCCGGGCAGATGGAGCCATTTCTTTATTTGATTTGCAAAAAAAAAAGATGGCAGACTGACTGATAGTTATTTCAGTCAACGAAAGAGCCCAATGCAAAAAAAGCATGTTGGGTCTTTGAAACAGTTCGAATCATTTTGATAATGATCAGTTTGATCTGTTTTACCGAGAAGGTCTACGGTTCGAATCCGTATAGCCCTAATAGATATCATATCGAACTAATCCATTCAAACTCAAAAATCGCATATTCTATTCTTTTGAATTTATTTGGATTAATAATTGAATCCAATTAGCATGCATATATATACTTTATATATTGTATATCAAATTCTATATATACAATAAGAATCAAATGTGGAAAGAATACGATTATATTAGTACTAAGACTATACTAGTAATATAATCTATTACTATATTATTTTGGATTTAGTAATCAAATCCTTTTCACTTTTAAGCTAAAAAATCGAATTTGAATCGAAAAAAATGGAAATCAATTTCCAATCGAATATAAATTCGAATATTAATTCAATTTGTTACTGGAATTCAATTTTATTTGAATTCCTTTTTTCGGCTGAATAAAACGAAAAACCGAAAGACATAGAAAGTTTTCTTTAGTTTTCATTTGTAGAATTTTTATAAAAACTCAGAACAGTAGCGTTTTTTACCTCCTCTCTAGATATAGATATCTATTGAACTACAATATCTATAGAAATACGATATCTATAGAAAATAGAAGATCTAAGAATATAAGATCTATAGAAGTATTTTCTATTCGTATTTAGATAATCTAAAATGAAGTAAATAAATAAGATTTCACTTGATGATGAATTTTTTAAGTAAACGAGATCTGTACTACAGCCAACAAATGAAACTCGGTTGGGTCGACCCAAATGCATTTTTTTTGACTAAACAGTTATGGATGAATTGACAAGGAATTATGGCTGAATCAACTAAGACGAGTTGGGTATTTTTTCACATTCCCGAGGAGTTCATCTATGTTTCTTCTTTATGAATATGATATTTTCTGGGCATTTCTCATAATATCAAGTGGTATTCCACTTTTGGCATTTCTAATTTCCGGAATTTTAGCCCCGATTAGGAAAGGTCCAGAGAAACTTTCAAGTTATGAATCGGGTATCGAACCGATGGGTGATGCTTGGTTACAATTTCGAATCCGATATTATACGTTTGCTCTAGTTTTTGTTGTTTTTGATGTTGAAACGGTTTTTCTGTATCCATGGGCAATGAGTTTCGATATAGTGGGGATATCCGTATTTATCGAAGCTTTCATTTTCGTGTTTATCCTAATTGTTGGTTTAGTTTATGCATGGCGAAAAGGAGCATTGGAATGGTCTTAGTTCCTGAATATTCAGCAAAAAAGTCAAAAAAAAAAAATAACATTGTGACAGTTATGAATTCCATAAAAATTCCTTTACTTGCTCGAACAATCCAAAATTCAGTTATTTCAACGACATCAAATGATCTTTCAAATTGGTCAAGACTCTCTAGTTTATGGCCCCTTCTTTATGGTACTAGTTGTTGTTTCATTGAATTTGCTTCATTAATAGGATCACGGTTTGACTTTGATCGGTATGGACTGGTACCAAGATCGAGTCCTAGACAGGCGGATCTAATTTTAACAGCCGGGACAGTCACAATGAAAATGGCTCCTTCTTTATTGAGATTATATGAACAAATGCCTGAACCAAAATATGTTATTGCTATGGGAGCATGTACAATTACAGGGGGGATGTTCAGTACCGATTCTTATAGTACCGTTCGGGGAGTCGATAAGCTAATTCCTGTCGATGTTTATTTGCCAGGTTGTCCGCCTAAACCCGAGGCGGTTATAGATGCTATAACAAAACTTCGTAAGAAACTATCTAGAGAAATCTATGAAGATAGAATTAGATCTCAAGGGGGGAGTCGATGTTTTACGACCAATCACAAGTTTCATCTTGGACGCAGTAGTTATACTGGAAATTATGATCACGGATTACTCTATCAATCACCATTTATTTCCGAGATACCGCCGGAACTATTTTTCAAATACAAAAGCTCAGTATCTTACCATGAATTAATGAATAATTAGTGAAAAAAAATTCCTTTCTATAGTTCCTAGTCTATAGTGTCTAGAATAACAAAAAAAAATTAATTTTAATAAATTTCTCAGCGTAAATGTGAACTACTTAATTTATACAAATTAAAATAAACAAACTCAAAATTTGGGAGATAGGGAAAAGATGCAGGGTCGGTTGTCGACTTGGCTAATCAAACACGGGCTAGTTCATAGATCCTTGGGATTCGATTACCAAGGAATAGAAACTTTACAAATAAAGCCCGAGGATTGGAATTCCATTGCTGTGATTTTATATGTATATGGGTACAATTATCTACGCGCTCAATGTGCTTATGATGTAGCACCTGGTGGACTGCTAGCTAGTGTGTATCATCTTACAAGAATAGAGTATAGTATAGATCAACCGGAAGAAATATGCATAAAAGTATTTGTACCCCGTGGGAATCCTCGAATTCCCTCTGTTTTTTGGGTTTGGAAAAGTGCGGATTTTCAAGAACGGGAATCTTATGATATGTTAGGAATCCATTATGATACTCATCCACGACTGAAACGTATCTTAATGCCCGAAAGTTGGATAGGATGGCCCTTACGTAAGGATTATATTGCCCCGAATTTTTTTGAAATACAAGATGCTCATTGAATACCAAGAAAATAATCTTCATTTTGATAACTCCGGATAGGCAAAGAGTATTTCTATGTATGTTATCTTCAAAATCAAGCAAAGTCCGTGAGTTCTCATTCGTAATTTTAATGTGCTCAATTTTCCTATTCTAGTTTTTCTTCTTTTTGTGCTATCATTCAATTCTGGATTCATTGGAAATTCTCAAATGAAATTGGAGGGTACTTGTTTCTTGTTATTTGTGATCAACTGAACCAATAATCGGAATTCAAATGAAAATGAATTTCGAATTATGTTATGCACTTTGTACCTCGCGCATATCTTACAGGTACTCTTGAAGTTCGCTTAAAAAGAATGAGGAAATAGAATAGGAACAAAACGAACAAAAAAAAAATATACGATTTCATTTCGACTCTATCTAAAATCCATCGTGTATATTCCTATACATCAACTTATTAAGAATAGACTTTTGCTTGGTTGGGTCTGGTCTCTCAACCAACTAATTGAACCTTTCAATTCTGTATTGCATAGACATATCTGTATCAAGTCGTAACGTTCTTCTTGATCTTGAAGAAGAACAGACAGAGTAGGAGAACAGAAACAAAAGAAAAAAGAAGAGAATCTAATTCGCAGATTTTATATATGATTTTCTATATGAGAGAATATTTTTAGCCTCTTTCTATAAATCTAGAACTTTTCGTCAGCGATTTTGAAATTGAAATGGAATAGAATACAAAGGATAACATGAGAGTTATAAATACTTCGATGGCTAAGTATGTATGCTAATTGATACTATTAATGAATATGGATATGGATTCATAAATTTGGATGTCGATCCATATCCATTATGATGTTGGATATATGAATGGATTTGGTGAATAAATACTCATACAACTGAATTATGTGCCAGGAACCAGATTTGAACTGGTGACACGAGGATTTTCAGTCCTCTGCTCTACCAGCTGAGCTATCCCGACTATTATTTTACTTAATATATCATCCGCATTTTATGATATAACTTCGTTCTATGTCAATTGAAAAATGAATTGATCTTACTTTGTGTGTACCTTATATAACACCAGACCCAAGTTGGGTTAATACAAAAAAAGATACACTCGGGTATATAACTTTGTGAAAGAAAAAACCGAATAAGAAAGAAAAAAAATAGGCTAAAGAAAGCATTACCGAGTCAAATGTTTTTTTGGGGATAGAGGGACTTGAACCCTCACGATTTATAAAGTCGACGGATTTTCCTCTTACTTTCAATTTCATTGTTGTCACTATTGACATGTAGAATGGGACTCTATCTTTATTCTCGTGCCATTAAGCCTTTTTTTTTTTCAAAAAAATTTATCAGATCCTGGAGTCAATTTTTTTATAAATGATATAATCAATGAGGATTCGATTCTTTCGGCCATCCAATCGATTCACATCACAAGAATTCTTTCATTTTGCATATAATCATCAAAATAAATATAGACTCGCGGCGTCTTAATACAGTTTGTATAGCGTTTGTACATATATCTATGTATATGGGTTGCCCCCTTTTTTTGAGTTTCGATAGAAGAATTCCTTTACCTTTACCAACTCAACGCAGTAAACTCTATTTGTTAGAACATCTCCCATTGAGTCTCTGCACCTATCCTATTCTTTTTGTATTCTTGCGTTACGAACTGCTGTTGGTTTTCGTAAAACAGGATTTGGCTCAGGATTACCCCATCTTAAATTCCAGGGTTTCTCTGAATTTGAAAGTTGTCACTTCGTATGTTTCCATACCAAGGCTCAATCCAATTAAGTCCGTAGCGTCTACCAATTTCGCCATATCCCCTTATGTTTTACTATGCTGAAATCAAAGCGGTGTATTTTTTTTTTTTCATACGAATTTCGTATGATTGGATTTCTATTTATATGTAAATCAAACCTCTATAAACTAAAAAAGTGGATCTTGTTGTTTGAATTTCTTGCCTATTTCTATTTTGTTTCATTTTGTTTAATGTCTATTGGATACCCAAAGCCGACACCCACATTTGATACAACTCAAAATGATTCTATCATTTCTGTTTATGCAATTCAATAGAAATTGATACATGTCGTAATATATATATGCCTCCCTTATTATCATTAATATTTTTATTTTTTTTTTGATGTAATTTGAAATACTTGAACGGTCGATTCCTTTCTTGTCTTTAACTTCTGAGAAAATAACTCAAAAAAGGTATTTGATACAATATCAAATATTTTGTATCGAGTTATCAAAAATATTAATCATTGAGTATAGCTAAAACGAAACTAATTATTTCACAGTAAGTTTTCAATTTTTTATTAAAAATATTGGAATTAGTTAGAATTTAGAATTCTTTAGAATTCCTAGAATTCTAATACATTAGCATTTTCAAATACCTTATTGAAAGAAGTTTGCCTTAAGTGTTGATAAACAGAAAATGGATATCCATTTTGTATCACTCAAATTTTTTTATATAACAAAATTCTAATAATATAATTTCGAATAAATAATCGAAATAATAATCATTATTTTCTAAAATATTGATCAATATGAAAAGAGAGGAATCTATAGTTATTGCTATTATGAATAGCTAATATAATTCATATTAATCAAACATATTAATCAAAAAAAAAAAAGATCGTATTAGTTTACGATGCATACACAATTTACGATGCATACACAATTTTTCCTCTATTTGAGCCCGCTTAGCTCAGAGGTTAGAGCATCGCATTTGTAATGCGATGGTCATCGGTTCGAATCCGATAGCCGGCTTTTGTCTATTTGGTTTGATTTTCACATGATTGAGAGTGTATTTTTGAAATCACAGAACATTGAAACGGCTTTCCCTTTTTTCCAAGGGTTGCCGACCTATCATATGCCCCATTTCAATTAGCAAAAAAATAGTAAGAAGTCCGTTTCGGACGAACAAAATAAAATGATTCTAATTTCTAATAAATTTCTATTGATCATATAAATTTCTATTGATATGATATAGAAATTTATATGATATAGATATATAAATTAATATAGAAAGAAAACTATTTCTATACATAAATAAAAAATACATAAATAAAAAAAAAATGGTCATTTTAGTACTCCAATTCAATCCATTTATTTCTTAATTCTTTTTAGGACAATACTTCATTGTATTATTGGATTTCATCTCGCTTAATTTCTCAAATTATTTAGTTCAGTTTGTTTATGTCCAAACAAAAAAGGAGTCTTCATGTCGCGGTATAGGGGGCCTCGTTTCAAAAAAATACGTCGTCTTGGAGCTTTACCGGGTCTAACTAGTAAAGGGCCTAGAGCCGGAAGCGATTTTAGAAACCAATCGCGCTCTGGGAAAAAATCTCAATATCGTATTCGTTTAGAAGAAAAACAAAAATTGCGTTTTCATTATGGTCTTACAGAACGACAATTACTAAAATATGTTCGTATAGCCGGAAAAGCCAAGGGGTCAACAGGTCAGGTTTTACTACAATTACTTGAGATGCGGTTGGATAACATCCTTTTCCGATTAGGTATGGCTTCGACTATTCCCCAAGCCCGCCAATTAGTTAACCATAGACATATTTTAGTTAATGACCGTATAGTAAATATACCAAGTTATCGCTGCAAACCCCACGATATTATTACGGCGAGCCATGCTCAAAAATCTAGAGATATGATTCAAAGTTATCTTGATTCATCCCCTCATGGGGAAGTTCCAAAACATTTGACTCTTCACCCATTCCAATATAAAGGATTAGTCAATCAAATAATCGAGAGTAAATCGATTGGTTTAAAAATAAATGAATTGCTAGTCGTAGAATATTATTCTCGGCAAACTTAAACCTAACTCAACTAAAAAGAGGTTTGGACAACTTTATTACTCCTACCCTCGTTCCTTCCCATAAAGGAAAGGAACTAAAAAAGGACGCAAAATAAAGTGCTTATTCATGGAATAGTAATAACAAATCGATATCAAAAGTACCGAGGGTTCGAGTTCGACTTTGAGTATGTGTTGTTCTTTGATACATTGGCTTCATTAAGATTGGTAAATTAGTTGAGGGTACGGAAAGAGAGGGATTCGAACCCTCGGTAAACAAAAGCCTACATAGCAGTTCCAATGCTACGCCTTGAACCACTCGGCCATCTCTCCTACGTAATGATTATGCCCCATCAACCGAATCGATAGCGAGCGATTTTTATTTTGACTTTACTGAAAAAATAAATTCGAAAAAAAGTATGAAAAAATCAAAAGAGGAAAGATATCGATTTTTTCGATATCCATTTATGTGATCTAGTGCTCCCATCCTTTTCAGATAGTTTGACACGAATTCAATCAAAGCGTAAGGAATCAACTGATCGGTCTATCTATTTTTTTTTCTTCAATTTCGAGATGAGATGGGAATCAGACTAGGACCTCTTCATTCTTATACTCGTCAACTAGATTTGTATGAAATCGAAACTATTTCTTATTATTTTATTTAATTCCGGTAAAGTAAAAAAGAATTGGGGGTTTTAAAATTTGCAAAATTATGTTTTTATGTTATTTCGTGGTGTCCAATTCCTTTGTTTGGGGGGAATCATTTTCTTACGAAAGGTAATTAAAAGAATTTTAGAGTGGATTGCTATCTATGACTAAATCAAGTATAAATGGAAATTTTATTGATAAAACCTTTTCAATTGTAGCCAATATCTTATTACGAATAATTCCGACAACTTCAGGAGAAAAAGAGGCATTTACCTATTACAGAGATGGTGTGATTTGATCATTAGTTTACATATCTTTTCGATCTCAATTTTATTTACCGCCTCAGTCTTATAAGACTGCTGCATGATTTCGGAATAGAAAAAAAAATGAAATAAATCTACGCTTTTTGAAGGTGAGGTTTGTAAAAAAAAAAAACAATTCCTTCTGTCGTGTATCCCCGATTAATGCAGCCTCAGATGCTTGAATTACCGATTCTAGTAGTGAGCCAGAGGTTAAACTTATGAATCTGTATTGCGGTGCGAGTCAACCCTCATCCATTAGAATCAATAGGAGTAGAGGAGAAAAAGCACTACACCTAGAAATCAACAATACGCAGACTTTGGTCGAAATGATCGCCTTCCTTATCGATAGCGAAACTAAAATGGTTGGGACAACAAACATCCATCTCGTTCCTATTTTGGATACCTGTATAACCATCGAAGACTGTTGAAGTGACCAATTCCTGGAAAGTAAAGGGCGTAGGGGACAAAGAAATTGTTGAAGTTACCATTTTTTTATTTAAGATTAAGATCACCCCATTTGAGGTTAAAAAAATCTTTGGCAGTAAGGTTGGCTAGAGATTTCTTGTAAAAACACTAGCCCCACTCAGTCCATAACGAGAATTTTGCACTCTTTTTTGATTCCATGTATAATTTTTCATTATGCACCTAAGGGAGGAGCCATATGAGGTGAAAATCTCACGTATGGTTCTGGAACGGAGATTCTTAAAAATGAAGACGACCGTAACGGATGTCGGCTCAATCCGAAGGAAATTATGCAGAAGCTTTACAGAATTATTATGAAGCTATGCGACTAGAAATTGATCCTTATGATCGAAGTTATATACTCTATAACATCGGCCTTATTCACACAAGGAACGGAGAACATACGAAAGCTTTAGAATATTATTTTAGAGCACTCGAACGAAACCCCTTTTTACCACAAGCTTTTAATAATATGGCTGTGATCTGTCATTACGTGCGTCTATCTCCACTATAGAAAGAAAAGAGAAAAGAGTAGTAAATACTCTCAAAAAATAGGTTTTTCTACATAAGCATCGTCCACAAAACGATTTTTATCAGCTGTAGCAAAGCAAATAAAGGAACTTCTTCGAAGTCGAAATCTGAAGAAATAGATAGGCCCCAATACTTTCTTCTCTATTCTATGGATAAAGGATCCAATTGATAAAGAAAGCACCGTCAAGATCAATTAGTGATGTTTTTGGAGGATACAATAATAACTGCTTACTTAATTGAAATCATGATAAAAGTTAGGAATCGACGTATGTAATAAAGTCGATCCACTAAGGTATTGAGCAGCGGTGTAGCATCAGATCCCAAAGATAGTAAGTCTTTTTTTTTTCTTTCTATTTTTATTTTTAATTCGATTAGAAATTATAAATAGAAAGAAAATTATATAAAAATATAGGAAAGTAATATGAAGAAAAGATTTTTTCTAAGATTCTCTATAAAATCCGTTTTTCTATGAAACCGAGATAGTTACCTTTGAGAAACTTCTAGCAATATTGTAAATGCCTATGTTGAGGGTGGGAGAAAAGATAAAACAAAAAAATTCATTATTAATATGAAACAAAATTTCAGTTTGAAACTCATACAATTAATCTCTTTTTGTTAACCCGATACAAAAAACAAGGGGGAGAAATCTCTGAGAAATCTCATTCTATTAGAATGGTGTAGATTTAAAAAACGGGATACCACAAGAATTGTGAGCCGTATGAGTTAGGAAACTCTCAAGTACGGTTCTCGAGGAAGGAATTGAACAGCCTATTCTGACCGGGGGGAACAAGCCATTCGACAGGGAGATTCTGAAATTGCGGAGGCTTGGTTTGATCAAGCCGCTGAGTATTGGAAACAGGCTATAGCGCTTACTCCCGGTAATTATATTGAAGCCCAAAATTGGTTGAAGATCACAAGGCGCTTCGAATAAAAGCCCTCTTTTTTTATTTATTAGTCTGATTAGTCAAATGTCAAATAAAAGGGATCTTTTTTAGGACAAAAACAACCAAAGAATTTCATTATATCCTTTCACAAAGAGCATTTTTCTATTTCGTATGGTATATAAACGATAGGCAGAAGTATAAACGATATGCAGATAGAGTCGAATATATATATATATTTCTTTGCAATGATCCATGCCTGTTTTCATGGGATTTGGGATAGAATAAGAAGAAATAAATATGTCTATGTTGGGGGTAATGGAAGATATAATGTAACGACATCTAAGAACATCTAATTGAGATGTTAATAAATACACCGGGTTGCATAAAAAAAATGATTTTTGGATCAACACAAAGACCCGAAAGGATTTTATACGCTAAAAAAGGTCCGTTGTGCGCCGAATGGCTATGTCATAATAGATCCGAACACTTGCCACGAATCGACTTCTAGATCATAATTGCTCGAGTGAATAACTAAAAAAAAGGATGGGAGATTGCGGAAAATAAAAAAATTAGAAAGAGCTCTCAGAGATTCATTAATTATTTGACTGTTGGCGGGTTTCTTTGTATGTGTTGTCCGGAAAGAGGAGGACTCAATGATTATTCGTTCGCCGGAACCAGAAGTAAAAATTTTGGTAGATAGGGATCCCATAAAAACTTCTTTCGAGGAATGGGCCAAACCAGGTCATTTTTCAAGAACAATAGCTAAAGGCCCCGAGACTACCACTTGGATTTGGAATCTACATGCGGATGCTCACGATTTCGATAGCCATAGCAATGATTTGGAGGAGATCTCTCGAAAAGTATTTAGTGCTCATTTTGGGCAACTTTCTATTATCTTTCTTTGGCTGAGTGGTATGTATTTCCACGGTGCTCGTTTTTCCAATTATGAAGCATGGCTGAGTGACCCTACTCACATTGGACCTAGTGCCCAGGTAGTTTGGCCAATAGTCGGCCAAGAAATATTGAATGGTGATGTGGGCGGGGGGTTCCGAGGAATACAAATAACCTCTGGTTTTTTTCAGATTTGGC
>JAKZET010000028.1:30000-35814 GCA_023653495.1 Melastoma candidum
TAAGTCATTCTACTCTAATAGACAAATGTTAAGAATAAAAAAATGCTATAAATATCTCTATTTTAATGTTCGAATATATTATTTGAATAGAATCTAAAAATACTGGTGTTTTTTTTTGTGATGAAAAAAAAAAAAGCCCCTTATCGGATTTGAACCGATGACTTACGCCTTACCATGGCGTTACTCTACCACTGAGTTAAAGGGGCTCCTTTGGCTCAATTCATGAATCAATTATTAATATGCATACAAGATATATCTATTCTATAGATATATGTTGTATAATTTATTTACAACATAGATTATTCCATTTCGTTCATTAATATTACATATTCTATTTCCATATCATATATATATAAAATGATATATATATCATATATCAAAATAAAAAATATATAAAATAAAATATATAAAATGTATATATATATTTTATAATTTGAATATATAAATAATCTTAATATAAAATAAATAATCTTAATATAAAAATATAAAATAAATAATCTTAATATAAAAATATATCTAGAAAGATTAATATTAATATATATATATAAATTATAGATATATATATTAATTTATATATATATATTGAATAAATAAATATATGTGCATTAGACGCAGCAGTAGAGAGGATAGTGGGTGATTCCGGAACGAAAAATTGGAGTTTTTTAGATATTATTCTAGGGTATAGGTTGAAATACGGGTTGAGAAATAAAACTGGAATGAATAATTGTTTCAAGACTGAAATTGATTTCGATTTTATCGAACTAAGGATCCTGACTTCATATTCCTTCTATATTATATAGTATCCTTGATTTTTTGCTTTTTTTGTGAATTTGAATTAATGAATGGAATAATGAATAAATATAGATAGATATAGAACTCTATTTGAATTAAAAAAAACTCTATTCTCTATAGTATCGAATCAAGAATTTCCTATTTCTAGATGGCGATTAGAATGAATTAGTTAGTAAAAAAATCATGAATCAAAAGATCTTTTGAAATTATATGACCGAGGGAAAAAGACCTTTCGATTCTAATCAGACTCTTCCGTTATATTGACAATATAAAAAAACTTATGATATGATAATCATCGTATCATATAATATGATGGCGGTTGGGCACGTATGCCCCCATCGTCTAGTGGTTCAGGACATCTCTCTTTCAAGGAGGCAGCGGGGATTCGACTTCCCCTGGGGGTAGGTAGGGTACTACGAAAAAAAGTTGATCGAAGCTTCTAACTAAGCCTAGAATGGATTCTTCTAGGGTCGATGCCCGAGCGGTTAATGGGGACGGACTGTAAATTCGTTGGCAATATGTCTACGCTGGTTCAAATCCAGCTCGGCCCAAGAATTCACTGATCCGCCATGAGATGCTATAGACAGACTTTTTCATTTTTTCGTCAAAAATGACGGATATTACCGACTAAAAAAATTTCGGATATAGCCTTACTCTCTTCCATTTTTTTTGTTAGCAAAAATTCCTATTTTGCTAACAACTCTAATCTCAATTTACGATTTTCAAAATCGTATTATATATATTCTATTAGATAATAAAATTAGATAATAAAATATCTAATAATAACCGAAGAAATAAAACACTTTTTATTTTTAACGCTAAAGATGGGTTTTCATTCGATTTGGACAGTACTGAACTAATAATATGTTATTAGTCGCTCTCGTTAAAGTATCAATATATCAGTATATCCCTCGTGCCTCGGCGATCCTTACAAAAGTAATCCAAATTGAAATCCAATGCAAGTATATATATATATATATATGTATATTTGATAGCTTGATTTCATGGGGATTGTAGTTCAATTGGTTAGAGCACCGCCCTGTCAAGGCGGAAGCTGCGGGTTCGAGCCCCGTCAGTCCCGACGGAATAAAATCACTCAAATAAAAGCCAATAATATGAAAAAAAAAGGATCAAAAACTCTAATGCATTTTTTTTTTACAAGAAGGACTGTCGAAGACAAACTATGCATAGTGAACCTTTCTAGAAGATTCAATCTTTTTTATATCTTAGTACTAGTATAAGTAATAGTATAATAATACTAGGACTTTTTTAGGATACTTGTTTGATTTCTTTGCCACGCAAATTAACTAAAGTAAAAGTAGTTAACTCCTTCTTCGTTTTTATTTAGCTTCTATTGTTTGTTTGAGTTGGTTTGTTTGTAACCAATGGAAATGAAACGGAAAGAAAAGAGCATTCAAATACTATTTCATCAGATTCATCAGATGAATCCCCAAGGAATGGGGTCTAATTTATAGAAAAACAAGAAAGAACGAGAAATAAAATAATAAATAAGAAAAAAGAATCCAAAAGAGAAAGGAATTCGATTGAATTGAATCGTGTGAATTGGATCATGAATCCTATTTTGAATTTGGTATGAATAAAAAAAACAAAGATCTTCCTATGGTATACTATACCATTTTATTTTCAACGATGAATTGATTTGATAGCTCAGATATTTTATTCAGATATTGATCTGATTCAATATCATCGATGTTGAATTCATCCCATTGCATTTTCAGGTAAAAATTTGCTCATCTCTAGTCATCTCTATGGGATTAAATCCCGAATTATTACCTAATAAAAATAAAAAACACTGAGATTATGGAAGTCAATATTCTCGCATTTATTGCTACTGCACTCTTCATTCTAGTTCCTACTGCCTTTTTACTTATAATATATGTAAAAACCGTGAGTCAAAGTGATTAAGTTGAATGAAACTTGATTGTTTTTTTGAGGCCCCTATTGAAGAAATCGAAGGATTAATTGGAATTTTGCGTCTTAAGTGGAATGAGAATTAGCGGGATCTATTATATGAGATCCGATAGTATGGTAGAAAGATGCTTTCTACCATACTAGCTAGCATACTCCCAATTATTCTTATTGTAAGTTGTATATTTTGTAAGTTGTATATTATATACTTTATATAGATTCGATTTTATGGATCCATAAAATCGAATCTATATAACATAAAAAAAGGCTTTTTTTTTAATAAAAAAATGTGTCTATAAAACAATCCATACAGCTTGATTCTTCACGTCAATCAATTAGTAGTAGTGCCTTTAGAGTCCACTTCGCCCCCATACTACGAGGGACAGAGAAAAAGTAAAGACTACCATTAAAGCAGCCCAAGCAAGACTTACTATATCCATGTAAATTATGTCTCCTGTCTCTATGACGGATATTCCACTAATGTTGAGTAATAATAGTGGGATCGATGGCGCATAGTCAAAAAAAAGGGGGCTAACGCCGTTGAGGAAAGGCCCCAATAAATCCGCTTACAACAAGTTCTTATACGATACTCTTAATCGTAAGGGGGTACGCATAAAAAAATACGCAGTCACGCGTTTGGAAATATCCGGGATTCCCCGGAATCGTAAGATAAGATGTAGAAAAGCTATTCGTTCTTTTCTTGTCTTTTATTTTATCTATTTGAATTAGGTTAGGTATTAGGTAAAAAATTCAGGAAAAGCCCTCAAAATAAATTTAGATTCAGGAGTCGATAACGATCTACTCGATCCCTCTGTTTCGCGTTTCATCTAATCATTACTGTCTAATATTTATCGCCGGGATCAATCCGAGGATCACTTATTCATTCTTGATTTTGGTTTATTGAAAATAAATTCAATTCATTCTTTCTTTGTGCATTTTTTCTAGGTGTAGTGCATCTTATCTAGCCAAAAAAGTCAATTTTCCATCAGGCTATCGAATGGAATTCACGCACCAACACCCCATTACGTCCCATTACGTAGTGGAATGGAATCAAGAAGTCCTTATAGGCAATTTTTTGCATTCCACTACTCGAATCCTTTTGGGAATCTTCCCAAGAATCCTAAAGGCAAACATTTCTAGCACTTTTGGTTTAGAAAACGGAATTTCCAGATGTTTAGAATCAAGCAAGTATCCAAAGGCCTTTTCCTACGTTTGCTTATGCTCGAGAAAAACTAATCGAGTTATATCCGACAAATCAAATACAAGATTTTCTCCTTTTTGTTGATCAGGCGACACCCAGATTTGAACTGGGGAAAAAGGATTTGCAGTCCCCCGCCTTACCGCTCGGCCATGTCGCCAAACAAAAAGAATCCCTTACGAAATAGATGAGAATAGTCTCTCTTTCTTTGGCTGGGATGTGCCATTCTTTATCTTTAATTTCTTTCTTTTTTATTTCACTTGGATTTTTCATTTTGAATCCCATTTTCGGTAATCCCTTTCCCGAAATAAACCCATCGTTTTTTGTTTTTTTGTATTGGGTCCATTCCTTTGGTTATATGTTTATATGGATAGTATCTAAAAACATAAATATCCAAAAACTTTCCCTCTCATTTATTTTGTATATTAAAAAAAAACTTAATGTGATTTTTCCGTTACCAAAGTCCATAAGTCGGGGCAAATTGGAACCATTAACTATGAAATGTAACTTGAAATTGATGACTGATTCTCGTATTTGAATTGACAATTTTAGATTCCTAATCCCTATTTTAGAACCCCTAGTATATATTTATAATATATAATAATATTCTATATTATATATATAATAATATAAATTATATATTTATATATATAATAATATAAGAAAATATATCTATTAATAAGCTATTATTAGATATATAAGCTAATAATATATAAATTGATATATGGTTAGTTAACTAAACTAACCCATATTAAGTCTTTTCAATAAACCTTTCCATACAATTTCCATTTTGTTTGCAATTAAAATTCGATGGAAACCCCTGAGCAGAAATGCTTATCCAAATAGCTAATCGACCATCTTCCCCCTATATGATCCCCATATCAAATTCTCAGTAAATTGCCGTGCTTCCATTTTCTTTTTCCTTGAATAGGAAATTGACTAGAAAATAACAATTTAGCTATAGTGCGGTATGTGCGGTCTCGACTCCACCTTCAATAAAAAAGAAGGAGGAAACATATCTATAGAAACATATAATATAGTTATCTAGGCACATGTATTTAATAAATACAAGCAAGCCCTATTCATTACTATGTCACCCGCTTTGTTTGATTGATCCTATTTCGTGGACTCAAAGCGATTTCCTGCGAGATGAAATCTCTCTTTGCTGCGAATCTTAATAAAATAAAATTAAGATTTATAAGTGAAGTAATAAAAAGATATTAACTCTATATAATATATATATATATATATATATATTTATGATTCTTTCTTTATCTCATCAAACAAATCGAATTTTCAATTCATTTCTTTTTCTGTTATCTAATGATTGGAATAGGGAATATCGTAATAATAGTTTAAATTGAATCAATTTTTTTATATTATCTCTAAATATGCAAAACTCCCTAAGTCTAAGTGGCATTTAGCAATTCTTTTTCATTTTTTGATTTTACCTTTTTTATCTATTATAAAAATTCCAATTGGAATAGAAAATTGTCTTTATTCCTCTGTTCCTATTCAGGAGTTAGATACAATTTCATGTGATTTCGTAATCTGAATAGAAAAAATTCCATTATTGTTAGATGAATCCATATGATTTGATGAAGAACGGGATCCAGACCATAATCTAATGAATGGAATTTGATCGATAAGATAAATGGGAAAGGAAATTCAAAATGCTGATGGATGGAAGTGAGGGAATGTCTACAATACCTGGTTTTAATCAGATACAATTTGAAGGGTTTTGTAGATTCATTGATCAGGGTTTAACAGAAGAACTTTATAAGTTTCCAAAAATTGAAGATAGCGATCAAGAAATTGAATTTCAATTATTTGCAGAAACATATCAATTGGTAGAACCTTTGATAAAAGAAAGAGATGCTGTATATGAATCACTC
>JAKZET010000029.1:5000-33555 GCA_023653495.1 Melastoma candidum
TTTTCTTATTGTCTTTTTCAATATGAACTAAAATAATAGTAGACTTTATTTTTTTCAGTCTCTATTTCTGTAATTAATGAAATTGAATTTAAGGATGGCTGAGTTTGATGAGTCTATTTGATCATTAGATTGATTTTCTCGAAATGGTGGGTATTTTTTTCAGTTAAATTAAAGAACTATTTCATTTTCATTCAATTTTTTTGTTATTTTATAAGTATTTGATCCTCTGAAGATGGAATGTGGATTCAATAACAAAACTTTTGAATTCTTAATATTCTAGTTTCTAATCTTTCTGGTTCGATTTCAGATTAAAAAATTGATATGAAATTTTCTGTTTGGTAAGACTTCGTAAAAAAAGCAAGTCCGTCCGAGAAATTGCAAAACAGAATATTCCCGTGGAACAACTGTAACGAACGAACAAATGACTATTCGTGATTCCATAATTGAATCAATTACAAACCAGTTCAAACCCGGAGGAATGTTATGGTAAAACTTCA
Source organism: Melastoma candidum (assembly GCA_023653495.1). NCBI lineage: Eukaryota > Viridiplantae > Streptophyta > Magnoliopsida > Myrtales > Melastomataceae > Melastoma > Melastoma candidum. The sequence goes on from JAKZET010000029.1 coordinate 5,498, forward strand.
TTTGAAACGATGTGGTAGAAAACAACGTGTGGCTTGCCAGAGAGGATCGTTCGTGGATTCTTATATTTGACTTATTTGATACAAGGCTTATTTGATGCATAAAAATTTTTACACAATTTTTATACTCAAAGTTGTGCATCCCGCATGCTCCGAACCTTGGTGCTTCCGAACTTGCATTTTTCGAAGCCTAAATGATCCCTAAATGTTTCCCAAACTATTCAAAATCGGAGTTCTACATTTGCCATTCGGGTCGCTTTCGTTGAACAGTGAGGAACCCCGCGCACAACTTACGGACAGTTTTGCATCACGCATGCTCCGAACCTTGGTGCTTCCGAACTTGCATTTTTCGAAGCCTAAATGATCCCCAAATGTTTCCCAAACTATTCAAAATTGGAGTTCTACATTTGCCATTCGGGTCCCTTTTGTTGAACAGCTCATTCTACATTTGACGTTCGGGTCCCTTTCGTTGCACAATGAGGAACCCCACGCACAACTTACGCAAAGTTGTGCATCCCGCGTGCTCCGAACCTTGGGGCTTCCGATCTTGCATTTTCGGAAGCCTAAATGATCCCCAAATGTTTACCAAACTATTCAAAATTGGAGTTCTACATTTCACGTCCGGGTCCCTTTCGTTGCCCAATGACGAACCACGCGCACAACTTACGCAAAGTTGTGCATCCCGCATGCTCCGAACAATGGTGCTTCCGAACTTGCAGTTTCCGAAGCCTAAATGATCCCCAAATGTTTCCCAAACTATTCAAAATTGGAGTTCTACATTTGACATTAGGGTCCATTTCGTTGCACAATGAGGAACCCCGCGCACAACTTACGGACAGTTTTGCATCACGCATGCTCCAAACATTGGTGCTTCCGAACTTGCATTTTCCAAAGCCAAAATGATTCCCAAATGTTTCCCAAACTATTCAAAATTGGAGTTCTACATTTGATGTTCAGGTCCCTTTCGTTGCACAATGAGGAACCCCGCGCACAACTTACGCAAAGTTGTGCATCCCGCATGCTCCGAACCTTGGGGCTTCCGTTCATTCAATTTCGGAAGCCTAAATGATCCCCAAATGTTTCGCAAACTATTCAAAATTGGAGTTCTACATTTGACGTTCGGGTCCCTTTCGTTGCCCAATGAGGAACCCCGCCCACAACTTACGCAAGGTTGCGCATCCCGCATGCTTCGAACATTGGTGCTTCCGAACTTGCATTTTCCGAAGCCTAAATGATCCCAAAATGTTTCCCAAACTCTTCAAAATTGGAGTTCTACATTTGACATTCGGGTCCGTTTCGTTGCACAATGAAGAACCCCGCGCACAACTTACGGACAGTTTTGCATCACGGATGCTCCGAACCTTGGTGCTTCCGAACTTGCCTTTTCCGAAGCCAAAATGATCCCCAAATGTCTCCCAAACTATTCAAAAATGGAGCGCTACATTTGACGTTCGGGTCCCTTTCGTTGCACAATGAGGAACCCCGCGCACAACTTACTCAAAGTTGTGTATCCCGCATGCTTCGAACCTTGGTGCTCCGAACTTGCATTATCCCAAGACTAAATGATCCCCAAATGTTTCCCAAACTATTCAAAATTGGAGTTTTACATTTGACATTCGGGTCCCTTTCGTTGCACGGTAAGGAACCCCGCGCACAACTTACGGACAGTTTTGCATCCCGCATGCTCCGAATCTTGGTGCTTCCGAACTTGCATTTTCCGAAGCCAAAATGATCCCCAAATGTTTCCCAAACTATTCAAAATTGGAGTTCTACATTTGACGTTCGGGTCCCTTTCGTTGCACAATGAGGAACCCCGCGCACAACTTACGCAAAGTTGTGCATCCCGCGTGCTCCGAACCTTGGGGCTTCCGATCTTGCATTTTCGGAAGCCTAAATGATCCCCAAATGTTTCCCAAACTATTCAAAATTGGAGTTCTACATTTAACGTTCGGGACCCTTTCGTTGGCCAATGACGAACCCCGCGCACAACTTACGCAAAGTTGTGCATCCCGCATGCTCCGAACATTGGTACTTCCGAACTTGCAGTTTCCGAAGCCTAAATGATCCCCAAATGTTTCCCAAACTATTCAAAATTGGAGTTCTACATTTGAAAATTGGGTCCGTTTCGTTGCACAACGAGGAACCCCGCGCACAACTTACGGACAGTTTTGCATCACGCATGCCCCGAACCTTGGTGCTTCCGAACTTGCATTTTTCGAAGCCTAAATGATCCCCAAATGTTTTCCAAACTATTCGAAATTGGAGTTCTACATTTGAAATTCGGGTCCGTTTCGTTGCACAATGGGGATCCCCGCGCACAACTTACGGACAGTTTTGCATCACGCATGCTCCGAACCTTGGTGCTTCCGAACTTGCATTTTCAGAAGCCAAAATGATCCCCAAATGTTTCCCAAACTATTCAAAATTGGAGTTCTACATTTGACGTTCGGGTCCCATTCGTTGCATAATGAGGAACCCCGCGCACAACTTACTCAAAGTTGTGCATCCCGCATGCTCCGAACCTTGGTGCTTCCGAACTTGCATTACTATTCAAAATTGGAGTTCTACATTTGCCATTCGGGTCCCTTTCGTTGAACAGTGAGGAACCTCGCGCACAACTTACGGACAGTTTTGCATCACGCAAGCTCCGAACCTTGGTGCTTCCGAACTTGCATTTTTCGAAGCCTAAATGATCCCCAAATGTTTCCCAAACTATTCAAAATTGGAGTTCTACATTTGTCGTTCGGGTCCCTTCCGTTGAACAGTGAGGAACCCTACGCACAACTTACGGACAGTTTTGCATCACGCATGCTCCGAACCTTGGTGCTTCCGCACTTGCATTTTCCGAAGCCAAAATGATCCCCAAATGTTTCCCAAACTATTCAAAATTGGAGTTCTACATTTGACGTTCGGGTCCCTTTCGGCCAATGACAACCTAGGCTCTGATACCAAGATGGTGCGGGGACGGCAAGGAATAGATGATTCCCAAACCCAAAGTAAGGGAAACGCCACAGAATGACAGGGAATGGGTGACGTTTGGTATGGACGGAAGGTAGTGTATAATGGGTGCGGCTGGAAATGGGATAAATAGGTTGAGATTCAACCTCCACTCGGATGAACTCGTTTGGCCGTGGATACAGATACACCACCACGAACAAGACGAGGGCGAGGCACAACACGGAGGATACAGATACACCACCACCGGTTGATACACTCTACTCAATCCGCACTTGGAAATCCACCAAATGAATAACGAGGTTTTGAAGGAGAATCCACTCACTTCGGATAAGAGACACTAAGTCTGATAAGGGTTTATAATTTGATTCAAGCTGATGTCCAAATGAGTACAAGGTGCCCATTATATAGGGAACACCTGAAGAAGAACTTAAATGCACGAAATGAACCTAGGCTAGATGTATGCAAGGCAAGATTCATGGACGAGCCATAAATGGCTTATTGGAAATGCAACAAAGTAAATGCAAAGCATGAATGACAAATGCATGAATGAGGAATGCGAATTGATTCAGCTTCTTCGAGGCTCTTCATCTTCGAGACTCTTGGCTTGGCCGACTCTTCGTTGCTCAGTCGCTGATGATGTCAAGTCGCACATCCTTGAGTCGCACGTGCTGAATCGCAATCGTAGCTCAGTCGCAAGCGAGTAAAGTGACGCCTCTCTTGCTGCGCGTCGACGGGGATAAGTTGTCGTCCGTCTTTGTATCATCCTCCCCTTGTTGAAAAGAGTTTGTCCTCAAACTCTTGTCGTCGTCATCCTCCACAAATGGCATGAGATCCTGGACGTTGAATGTGGCAGAAACTCCATAGTCACCTGGAAGATCAATTTTGTAGGCGTTGTCGTTGATGCGCTCGATGATCTTGAATGGTCCTTCTGCGCGCGGCATTAGCTTGTTCTTCCTCTTGCCTGGGAATTGGTCCTTGTGCAAATGAATCCAAACTAAGTCTCCTGGCTGAAATATCTTCACTCTTCTTCCGCGATTGGCTCTTTCCGTGTAACGTTGATTGGCGTTCTCGATCTGCGCTCGAATCTTCTCATGGAGCGATCGCATCTCCTTAGCACGCTCCTCAGCATCTCGGCTAACTGATCTCATATCGCTCGCAGGCATTAGTTCAATAGGGACTAAAGGATTGAGTCCGTAAACTACCTGGAAGGGTGATGACTTCATTGTCGAACTTGGGGCTCGATTGTATGCGAATTCAGCATGGGCAAGCTTGATGTCCCAATCCTTCTGGTTCTTCGAGACCAAGGTTCGAAGGATTGCAGCCATAGTGCGATTGACAACCTCCGTTTGTTCATCGGTTTGCGGATGATAAGCTGTGCTGAATACAAGCTTCGTTCCCAACTTGTGCCACAATGTCTTCCAAAAGTAGCTTAGGAACTTCGTGTCGCGATCTGAAACGATCGACTTGGGTACTCCATGCAACCTTAGCACTTCTCAAAAGTACAAATCTGCTACGTTGGTCGCATCGTCCGTTTTCTGACATGGGATGAAGTGTGCCCATCTTCGAAAATCGGTCGACCACTACCATGATCGAATCCTTTCTTCGTTGCGTTCTTGGCAATCCTAGTACAAAATCCATACTCACATGTTCCCATGGTCGCTCTGGGACGGGCAATGGAGTGTAGAGACCCTGAGGTTGGACACGGCTCTTCGCTTGCTGGCAAGTCGCACATCTCGCGATTAGTCCTCGCACTTGCTTCTCCATTCGAGGCCAATAGAAATACTCTTGTAGCATTGCCAGCGTCTTGTCAACTCCAAAATGTCCAGCGATTCCTCCTCCATGGACTTCTCGTGTAAGTAGCTCTCGCGTCGAACTCCTTGGAATGCATAGCTTAGAGTCGCGAAATAAGAATCCATTCACCTGGTGGAATCGATCGATGGCTTGCTGGGCGCATTGGACGAAGATCGCTCCAAAATCTTCATCGTCCTTGTACAACTCCTTCAAATACCCAAATCCAATCAGCTTTGTCTCCATCGCAGATAGTAAAATCATTTTCCTCGAGAGAACATCTGCGACTACATTCTTCGCGCCTGGTTTGTGCTTCAAGACAAAGTTGAATGCTTGTAGAAACTCTACCCACTTCGCATGTCGGCGACTAAGCTTGTGCTAACCATTGATGTACTTGAGAGCTTCATGATCGGTGTGTAACACAAACTCTCTGGGCAGCAAGTAATGACTCAAGTCTCGAGTACTCGAACAATTGCTAAGAACTCCTTGTCATATGTCGAGTAGTTCAATTTGGCGCCATTAAGCTTCTCGCTGAAATAAGCGATGGGTCTTCCCTCCTGCAGCAAAACTCCTCCAATTCCTACTCCCGATGCATCACATTCCACTTCGAACATCTTCGCAAAGTCGGGTAAAGCTAGAACTGGGGCTGCGCTTAGACACTCCTTCAGTCTCTCGAAACTAGCTTGTGCGACTGGTGTCCACTCGAATTTGTCCCCCTTCAAACATTCGGTGAGTGGGGCTGCGATTGAGCTAAATCCTTGAATGAACCTCCGATAGAACGACGCCAAGCCATGGAAGCTGCGAACGTCGTGGAAACTCCTTGGAGACGGCCACTCCTTGATTGCTTCAATCTTGCTCTCGTCCACCTTAATTCCTTCTGCTGAGACGACAAATCCAAGAAATATTACACTCGGTTGGAAGAACTCACATTTCTTGAGATTTCCATATAGCTTTTCCTCCCGAAGTGTGTTGAACACAGCACGCAAATGATTGATATGCTCCTTATTGCTCCGGCTGTAGACAAGAATATCGTCGAAGTAGACGACCACAAACTTCCCCATGAATGGTCGCAAGACATGGGTCATTAGTCGCATGAACGTTCTGGGCGCGTTTGACAATCCAAATGGCATCACCAACCACTCGTACAACCCGTACTTAGTCTTGAAGGCTGTCTTCCACTCGTCGCCTTGTTTCATCCGGATCTGGTGATAACCACTTCGCAAATCCACTTTGGAAAACACCTGCGCTCCATGCAACTCATCCAACATATCATCCAGTCGAGGGATAGGAAAGCGATACTTTACTGTGATTTTGTTGATCGCTCGACTGTCCATGCACATTCTCCATGTGCCATCCTTCTTCGGCACCAATATGGCTGGAACCGAACATGGGCTCAAACTCTCTCGAACTAATCCCTTGTTGACAAGCTCGTCGACTTGCCTATGCAACTCCTTTGCCTCCTCTGGATTGCATCGATAGGCTGGTCTATTTGATAGCGACGCCCCTGGAACCAAGTCGATTTGATGTTGTATGCTCCGCATCGGTGGAGATTCGACTGGTAGCTCCTCTGAAAATACGTCCTTGAACTCCTCAAGAATGGAAGCGGCCTGAGGATGGCTCGTCGCTTGACCTGGGGCGGATTCGACAAGAACCACAAGATAAGCCTTCTCACCTTCTTGAATTGCTCGAACTAGTTGAACTCCCTTGAGAGGCTGGTCGCTAAGTCGATCATGGGTCGCGATTGTAGGCTGACTAGTGAGGGGCATCAAAGTGACCTTCTTCTCTCCGATGTGGATGGAATACGTATTGCGATACCCGTCGTGTTGCGCGCGTCGATCAAACTGCCACGGTCTCCCCAATAGTAGGTGGCATGCATCCATGGGAATGACGTCGCAAGCGACTTCATCCTGGTAGCTCTTCCCAATGGAAAATGGAACTCGCGCTCGCTGGGTGACTCGAACGTCACTCTCCTTGTTGAGCCATTGTAGACGGTAGGGATGTGGGTGCGCTTCGATGGGCAACTTCAGCTTTTCAACCATCGTTCTTGACACGGCGTTGGTGCAGCTACCACTATCCACAATCACCAAACATACCTTTCCTGCGATTGTGCACCTAGTATGGAAGATGCTCTCCCTTTGACTTTCCTCTTTTGCCGGTGTCACACTTAAAGCCTTTCGGACGACCAACGGCTCTCCTTCGTCCGGATACTCCTCTATCTCTTCGGCATCCCAAACAGGGTCGGCGTTCTCCTCGAACTCTTCTTCTTCATCAGATAACTCTCTAATGACAACGTTCCTTCTCGTCGGACACTCAGAAGCCATGTGCCCAACTCCTTGGCACTTGAAACATCGTCGAATGATGTTTTGTTCGTGCGATTTGACTTCAGGTCTTGTAGTCGACGGTGGGGCTCTCTTCAATGTTGTTGCTGACGGCGGCTTCGCCTGGGAGCTACTCCCCTTGTTGAAAGGCGCGGCCTTCACAAATGGGCGGGTAGTCGCTCTCCTCGCTTGCTGCTGCTCCACCTTGTGCGCCAATGCTCGCACATCGTTGAAACTCCAATATTGTTGTAGGTCAACGGCATCTGCGATTTGGGGCTTAAGTCCTCGAAGATACCTGGCAATGGTTTGCTCTGGGACTTCTTGGACATCACATTGCAGCAACAGTCTCTCGAACTCCCATGTATACTCCGATACACTTGAGACTTGTTGTAGCGACTGCAATTTGACGTAGAGATCTCGTCGATGATGCTCGGGTAGAAATCTCTTCGTCATGGCCCTCTTCATTTTTGACCACGTACGAATTTTATCACGCCCTTCCCTACGGCGCTGCTGGTTGGTGTTCTCCCACCACAAACTCGCGTACTTCTTCAATTTCAAGGTAGCCAGTTTCACCTTTCGATCCTCGGGCACTTCCTCGTAATCAAATATGCGCTCCACGGTGTGCATCCAATCGATGAACTCGTCGGGGTCCAAGTTTCCTTCGAACTCCGGAATCTGAACGCTCACGGTTAGCGCTCTTCTCTCCTGTCTCCGATATTCCGGTGAAGATCCTCGTTGAGACTCTTCACGCCATGGGTTCTCCTCATGATCGCTCTCTTCGCGGCTACGAGAAGATGATGCATGGTGGGTTCGCAATGACTGTAGTTGCTGCTGAAGATCAGCGATTTGCTGCTCAAGCCGAGCAACTTGTGCTTCGTTTAGAGACATACCGCGTTGGAATCTTCCGGCCATTGACAACCTAGGCTCTGATACCAAGATGGTGCGGGGACGGCAAGGAATAGATGATTCCCAAACCCAAAGTAAGGGAAACGCCACAGAATGACAGGGAATGGGTGACGTTTGGTATGGACGGAAGGTAGTGTATAATGGGTGCGGCTGGAAATGGGATAAATAGGTTGAGATTCAACCTCCACTCGGATGAACTCGTTTGGCCGTGGATACAGATACACCACCACGAACAAGACGAGGGCGAGGCACAACACGGAGGATACAGATACACCACCACCGGTTGATACACTCTACTCAATCCGCACTTGGAAATCCACCAAATGAAGAAGGAGGTTTTTGAAGGAGAATCCACTCACTTCGGATAAGAGACACTAAGTCTGATAAGGGTTTATAATTTGATTCAAGCTGATGTCCAAAAGAGTACAAGGTGCCCATTATATAGGGAACACCTGAAGAAGAACTTAAATGCACGAAATGAACCTAGGCTAGATGTATGCAAGGCAAGATTCATGGACGAGCCATAAATGGCTTATTGGAAATGCAACAAAGTAAATGCAAAGCATGAATGACAAATGCATGAATGAGGAATGCGAATTGATTCAGCTTCTTCGAGGCTCTTCATCTTCGAGACTCTTGGCTTGGCCGACTCTTCGTTGCTCAGTCGCTGATGATGTCAAGTCGCACCTCCTTGAGTCGCACGTGCTGACTCGCAATCGTAGCTCAGTCGCAAGCGAGTAAAGTGACGCCTCTCTTGCTGCGCGTCGACGGGGATAAGTTGTCGTCCGTCTTTGTATCACTAAATGATCCCCAAATGTTTCGCAAACTATTCAAAATTAGAGTTCTACATTTGACGTTCGGGGCCCTTTCGTTGCCCAATGAGGAACCCCGCGCACAACTTTCGCAAGGTTGTGCATCCCGCATGCTCTGAACATTGGTGCTTCCGAACATGCATTTTCCGAAGCCTAAATGATCCCCAAATGTTTCCCCAACTATTCAAAATTGGAGTTCTACATTTGACATTCGGGTCCCTTTCGTTGCACAATGTGGAACCCCGTGCACAACTTACGGATAGGTGTGCATCCCGCATGCTCCGAACCTTGGTGCTTCTGAACTTGCATTTTCCGAAGCCTAAATGATGCCCAAATATTTCCCAATCTATTCAAAATTGGAGTTCTACATTTGACATTCGGGTCCCTTTCGTTGCACAATGAGGAACCCCGCGCACAACCTACGGATAGTTGTGCATCCCGCATGCTCCGAACATTGGTGCTTCCGAACTTGCAGTTTCCGAAGCCTAAATGATCCCCAAATGTTTCCCAAACTATTAAAAATTGGAGTTCTACATTTCACATTCGGGACCGTTTCGTTGCACAATGAGGAACCCCGCGCACAACTTACGGACAGTTTTGCATCACGGATGCTCCGAACCTTGGTGCTTCCGAACTTGCAATTTTCGAAGCCAAAATGATCCCCAAATGTTTCCCAAACTATTCAAAGTTGGATTTCTACATTTGACGTTCGGTCCCTTTCGTTGCATAATGAGGAACCCCGCGCACAACTTACTCAAAGTTGTGCATCCCGCATGCTCCGAACCTTGGTGCTTCCGAACTTGCATTTTTCGAAGCCTAAGTGATTCCCAAATGTTTCCCAAACTATTCAAAATTGGAGTTCTACATTTGCAATTCGGGTCCCTTTCGTTGAACAGTGAGGAACCCCGCGCACAACTTACGGATAGTTTTGCATCACGCATGCTCCGAACCTTGGTGCTTCCGAACTTGCATTTTGCGAAGCCTAAATGATCCCCAAATGTTTCCCAAACTATTCAAAATTGGATTTCTACATTTGCCATTCGGGTCGCTTTCGTTGAACAGTGAGGAACCCCGCGCACAACTTACGGACAGTTTTGCTTCACGCATGCTCCGAACCTTGGTGCTTCCGAACTTGCATTTTCCGAAGCAAAAATTATCCCCAAATGTTTCCCAAACTATTCAAAATTGGAGCTCTACATTTGACATTCGGGTCCCTTTCGTTGCACAATGAGGAACCCCGCGCACAAATTACGCAAAGTTGTGCATCCCGCGTGCTCCGAACCATGCGGCTTCCGTTCTTGCATTTTCGGAAGCCAAAATGATCCCCAAATGTTTCCCAAACTATTCAAAATTAGAGTTCTACATTTGACGTTCGGGTCCCTTTCGTCGCACAATGAGGAACCCCGCGCACAACTTACGTAAAGTTGTGCATCCCGCGTGCTCCGAACCATGGGGCTTCCGATCTTGCATTTTGGGAAGCCTAAATGATCCCCAAATGTTTCCCAAACTGTTCAAAAATGGAGTGCTACATTTGACGTTCGGGTCCCTTTCGTTGCACAATGAGGAACCCCGCGCACAACTTGCTCAAAGTTGTGCATCCGCGTGCTCCGAACCTTGGGGCTTCCGAACTTGCATTATCCCAAGACTAAATGATCCCCAAATGTTTCCCAAACTATTCAAAATTGGAGTTTTACATTTGACATTCGGGTCCCTTTCGTTGCACGGTAAGGAACCTCGCGCACAACTTACGGACAGTTTGGCATCCCGCATGCTCCGAATCTTGGTGCTTCCGAACTTGCATTTTCCGAAGCCAAAATGATCCCCAAATGTTTCCCAAACTATTCAAAATTGGAGTTCTACATTTGACGTTCGGGTCCCTTTCGTTGCACATTGAGGAACCCCGCGCACAACTTACACAAAGTTGTGGATCCCGCGTGCTCCGAACCTTGGGGCTTCCGATCTTGCATTTTCGGAAGCCTAAATGATACCCAAATGTTTCCCAAACTATTCAAAATTGGAGTTGTACATTTAACGTTCGGGTCCCATTCGTTGCCCAATGACGAACCCCGCGCACAACTTACGCAAAGTTGTGCATCCGGCATGCTCCGAACATTGGTGCTTCCGAACTTGCAGTTTCTGAAGCCTAAATGATCCCCAAATGTTTCCCAAACTATTCAAAATTGGAGTTCTACATTTGACATTCGGGTCCGTTTCGTTGCACAATGAGGAACCCCGCGCACAACTTACGGACAGTTTTGCATCACGCATGCTCCGAACCTTGGTGCTTCCAAACTTGCATTTTTCGAAGCCAAAATGATCCCCAAATGTTTCCCAAACTATTCAAAATTGGAGTTCTACATTTGACGTTCGGGTCCCTTTCGTTGCATAATGAGGAACCCCGCGCACAACTTACTCAAACTTGTGCATCCCGCATGCTCCGAACCTTGGTGCTTCCGAACTTGCATTTTTCGAAGCCTAAATGATTCCCAAATATTTCCCAAACTATTCAAAATTGGAGTTCTACATTTGCAATTCGGGTCCCTTTCGTTGAACAGTGAGGAACCCCGCGCACAACTTACGGATAGTTTTGCATCACGCATGCTCCGAACCTTGGTGCTTCCGAACTTGCATTTTGCGAAGCCTAAATGATCCCCAAATGTTTCCCAAACTATTCAAAATTGGAGTTCTACATTTGCCATTCGGGTCGCTTTCGTTGAACAGTGAGGAACCCCGCGCACAACTTACGGACAGTTTTGCTTCACGCATGCTCCGAACCTTGGTGCTTCCGAACTTGCATTTTCCGAAGCCAAAATTATCCCCAAATGTTTCCCAAACTATTCAAAATTGGAGCTCTACATTTGACATTCGGGTCCCTTTCGTTGCACAATGAGGAACCCCGCGCACAAATTACGAAAAGTTGTGCATCCCGCGTGCTCCGAACCATGCGGCTTCCGTTCTTGCATTTTCGGAAGCCAAAATGATCCCAAAATGTTTCCCAAACTATTCAAAATTAGAGTTCTACATTTGACGTTCGGGTCCCTTTCGTCGCACAATGAGGAACCCCGCGCACAACTTACGTAAAGTTGTGCATCCCGCGTGCTCCGAACCTGGGGCTTCCGATCTTGCATTTTGGAAGCCTAAATGATCCCCAAATGTTTCCCAAACTGTTCAAAAATGGAGTGCTACATTTGACGTTCGGGTCCCTTTCGTTGCACAATGAGGAACCCCGCGCACAACTTGCTCAAAGTTGTGCATCCGCGTGCTCCGAACCTTGGGGCTTCCGAACTTGCATTATCCCAAGACTAAATGATCCCCAAATGTTTCCCAAACTATTCAAAATTGGAGTTTTACATTTGACATTCGGGTCCCTTTCGTTGCACGGTAAGGAACCTCGCGCACAACTTACGGACAGTTTGGCATCCCGCATGCTCCGAATCTTGGTGCTTCCGAACTTGCATTTTCCGAAGCCAAAATGATCCCCAAATGTTTCCCAAACTATTCAAAATTGGAGTTCTACATTTGACGTTCGGGTCCCTTTCGTTGCACATTGAGGAACCCCGCGCACAACTTACACAAAGTTGTGGATCCCGCGTGCTCCGAACCTTGGGGCTTCCGATCTTGTATTTTCGGAAGCCTAAATGATACCCAAATGTTTCCCAAACTATTCAAAATTGGAGTTGTACATTTAACGTTCGGGTCCCATTCGTTGCCCAATGACGAACCCCGCGCACAACTTACGCAAAGTTGTGCATCCGGCATGCTCCGAACATTGGTGCTTCCGAACTTGCAGTTTCTGAAGCCTAAATGATCCCCAAATGTTTCCCAAACTATTCAAAATTGGAGTTCTACATTTGACATTCGGGTCCGTTTCGTTGCACATTGAGGAACCCCGCGCACAACTTACGGACAGTTTTGCATCACGCATGCTCCGAACCTTGGTGCTTCCAAACTTGCATTTTTCGAAGCCAAAATGATCCCCAAATGTTTCCCAAACTATTCAAAATTGGAGTTCTACATTTGACGTTCGGGTCCCTTTCGTTGCATAATGAGGAACCCCGCGCACAACTTACTCAAACTTGTGCATCCCGCATGCTCCGAACCTTGGTGCTTCCGAACTTGCATTTTTCGAAGCCTAAATGATTCCCAAATATTTCCCAAACTATTCAAAATTGGAGTTCTACATTTGCAATTCGGGTCCCTTTCGTTGAACAGTGAGGAACCCCGCGCACAACTTACGGATAGTTTTGCATCACGCATGCTCCGAACCTTGGTGCTTCCGAACATGCATTTTTCGAAGCCTAAATGATCCCCAAATGTTTCCCAAACTATTCAAAATTGGAGTTCTACATTTGCCATTCGGGTCGCTTTCGTTGAACAGTGAGGAACCCCGCGCACAACTTACGGACAGTTTTGCTTCACACATGCTCCGAACTTTGGTGCTTCCGAACTTGCATTTTCCGAAGCCAAAATGTTCCCCAAATGTTTCCCAAACTATTCAAAATTGGAGTTCTACATTTGACATTCGGGTCCCTTTCGTTGCACAATGAGGAACCCCGCGCACAAATTACGCAAAGTTGTGCATCCCGCGTGATCCGAACCATGCGGCTTCCGATCTAGCATTTTCGGAAGCCAAAATGATCTCTAAATGTTTCCCAAACTATTCAAAATTAGAGTTCTACATTTGACGTTCGGGTCCCTTTCGTTGCACAATGAGGAACCCCGCGCACAACTTACGTAAAGTTGTGCATCCCGCGTGCTCCGAACCTTGGGGATTCCGATCTTGCATTTTCGGAAGCCTAAATGATCCCCAAATGTATCCCAAACTGTTCAAAAATGGAGTGCTACATTTGACGTTCGGGTCCCTTTCGTTGCACATTGAGGAACCCCGCGCACAACTTACGCAAAGTTGTGGATCCCGCGTGCTCCGAACCTTGGGGCTTCCGATCTTGCATTTTCGGAAGCCTAAAAGATCCCCAAATCTTTCCCAAACTATTCAAAATTGGAGTTGTACATTTAACGTTCGGGTCCCATTCGTTGCCCAATGACGAACCCCACGCACAACTTACGCAAAGTTGTGCATCCCGCATGCTCCGAACATTGGTGCTTCCGAACTTGCAGTTTCCGAAGCCTAAATGATCCCCAAATGTTTCCCAAACTATTCAAAATTGGACTTCTACATTTGACATTCGGTCCGTTTCGTTGCACAATGAGGAACCCCGGGCACAACTTACGGACAGTTTTGCATCACGCATGCTCCGAACCTTGGTGCTTCCAAACTTGCATTTTTCGAAGCCAAAATGATCCCCAAATGTTTCCCAAACCATTCAAAATTGGAGTTCTACATTTGACGTTCGGGTCCCTTTCGTTGCATAATGAGGAACCCCGCGCACAACTTACTCAAAGTTGTGCATCCCGCATGCTCCGAACCTTGGTGCTTCCGAACTTGCATTTTTCGAAGCCTAAATGATTCCCAAATATTTCCCAAACTATTCAAAATTGGAGTTCTACATTTGCAATTCGGGTCCCTTTCGTTGAACAGTGAGGAACCCCGCGCACAACTTACAGATAGTTTTGCATCACGCATGCTCCGAACCTTGGTGCTTCCGAACTTACATTTTGCGAAGCCTAAATGATCCCCAAATGTTTCCCAAACTATTCAAAATTGGATTTCTACATTTGCCATTCGGGTCGCTTTCATTGAACAGTGAGGAACCCCGCGCACAACTTACGGACAGTTTTGCTTCACGCATGCTCCGAACCTTGGTGCTTCCGAACTTGCATTTTCCGAAGCAAAAATTATCCCCAAATGTTTCCCAAACTATTCAAAATTGGAGCTCTACATTTGACATTCGGGTCTCTTTCGTTGCACAATGAGGAACCCCGCGCACAAATTACGCAAAGTTGTGCATCCCGCGTGCTCCGAACCATGCGGCTTCCGATCTTGCATTTTCGGAAGCCAAAATGATCCCAAAATGTTTCCCAAACTATTCAAAATTAGAGTTCTACATTTGACGTTCGGGTCCCTTTCGTCGCACAATGAGGAACCCCGCGCACAACTTACGTAAAGTTGTGCATCCCGCGTGCTCCGAACCTTGGGGCTTCCGATCTTGCATTTTGGGAAGCCTAAATGATCCCCAAATGTTTCCCAAACTGTTCAAAAATGGTGTGCTACATTTGACGTTCGGGTCCCTTTCGTTGTACAATGAGGAACCCCGCGCACAACTTACTCAAAGTTGTGCATCCGCGTGCTCCGAACCTTGGGGCTTCCGAACTTGCATTATCCCAAGACTAAATGATCCCCAAATGTTTCCCAAACTATTCAAAATTGGAGTTTTACATTTGACATTCGGGTCCCTTTCGTTGCACGGTAAGGAACCTCGCGCACAACTTACGGACAGTTTGGCATCCCGCATGCTCCGAATCTTGGTGCTTCCGAACTTGCATTTTCCGAAGCCAAAATGATCCCCAAATGTTTCCCAAACTATTCAAAATTGGAGTTCTACAATTGACGTTCGGGTCCCTTTCGTTGCACATTGAGGAACCCCGCGCACAACTTACACAAAGTTGTGGATCCCGCGTGCTCCGAACCTTGGGGCTTCCGATCTTGTATTTTCGGAAGCCTAAATGATACCCAAATGTTTCCCAAACTATTCAAAATTGGAGTTGTACATTTAACGTTCGGGTCCCATTCGTTGCCCAATGACGAACCCCGCGCACAACTTACGCAAAGTTGTGCATCCGGCATGCTCCGAACATTGGTGCTTCCGAACTTGCAGTTTCTGAAGCCTAAATGATCCCCAAATGTTTCCCAAACTATTCAAAATTGGAGTTCTACATTTGACATTCGGGTCCGTTTCGTTGCACAATGAGGAACCCCGCGCACAACTTACGGACAGTTTTGCATCACGCATGCTCCGAACCTTGGTGCTTCCAAACTTGCATTTTTCGAAGCCAAAATGATCCCCAAATGTTTCCCAAACTATTCAAAATTGGAGTTCTACATTTGACGTTCGGGTCCCTTTCGTTGCATAATGAGGAACCCCGCGCACAACTTACTCAAACTTGTGCATCCCGCATGCTCCGAACCTTGGTGCTTCCGAACTTGCATTTTTCGAAGCCTAAATGATTCCCAAATATTTCCCAAACTATTCAAAATTGGAGTTCTACATTTGCAATTCGGGTCCCTTTCGTTGAACAGTGAGGAACCCCGCGCACAACTTACGGATAGTTTTGCATCACGCATGCTCCGAACCTTGGTGCTTCCGAACTTGCATTTTGCGAAGCCTAAATGATCCCCAAATGTTTCCCAAACTATTCAAAATTGGATTTCTACATTTGCCATTCGGGTCGCTTTCGTTGAACAGTGAGGAACCCCGCGCACAACTTACGGACAGTTTTGCTTCACGCATGCTCCGAACCTTGGTGCTTCCGAACTTGCATTTTCCGAAGCCTAAATGATCCCCAAATGTTTCCCAAACTATTCAAAATTGGAGTTCTACATTTGACATTCGGGTCCCTTTCGTTGCACAATGAGGAACCCCGCGCACAACTTACGCAAAGTTGTGCATCCCGCATGCTCCGAACCTTGGTGCTTCCGAACTTGCATTTTCGAAGCCTAAATGATCCCAAATGTTTCCCAAACTATTCAAAATTGGAGTTCTACATTTGACGTTCGGGTCCCTTTCGTTGCACAATGAGGAACCCCGCGCACAACTTACGTAAAGTTGTGCATCCCGCATGCTCCGAACCTTGGTGCTTCCGAACTTGCATTTTCGAAGCCTAAATGATCCCCAAATGTTTCCCAAACTATTCAAAATTGGAGTTCTACATTTGACATTCGGGTCCCTTTCGTTGCACAATGAGGAACCCCGCGCACAACTTACGCAAAGTTGTGCATCCCGCATGCTCCGAACCTTGGTGCTTCCGAACTTGCATTTTCCGAAGCCTAAATGATCCCCAAATGTTTCCCAAACTATTCAAAATTGGAGTTCTACATTTGACATTCGGGTCCCTTTCGTTGCACAATGAGGAACCCCGCGCACAACTTACGGACAGTTGTGCATCCCGCATGCTCCGAACCTTGGTGCTTCCGAACTTGCATTTTCCGAAGCCTAAATGATCCCCAAATGTTTCCCAAACTATTCAAAATTGGAGTTCTACATTTGACGTTCGGGTCCCTTTCGTTGCACAATGAGGAACCCCGCGCACAACTTACGCAAAGTTGTGCATCCCGCATGCTCCGAACCTTGGTGCTTCCGAACTTGCATTTTCGAAGCCTAAATGATCCCCAAATGTTTCCCAAACTATTCAAAATTGGAGTTCTACATTTGACATTCGGGTCCCTTTCGTTGCACAATGAGGAACCCCGCGCACAACTTACGCAAAGTTGTGCATCCCGCATGCTCCGAACCTTGGTGCTTCCGAACTTGCATTTTCCGAAGCCTAAATGATCCCCAAATGTTTCCCAAACTATTCAAAATTGGAGTTCTACATTTGACATTCGGGTCCCTTTCGTTGCACAATGAGGAACCCCGCGCACAACTTACGGAAAGTTGTGCATCCCGCATGCTCCGAACCTTGGTGCTTCCGAACTTGCATTTTCGAAGCCTAAATGATCCCCAAATGTTTCCCAAACTATTCAAAATTGGAGTTCTACATTTGACATTCGGGTCCCTTTCGTTGCACAATGAGGAACCCCGCGCACAACTTACGCAAAGTTGTGCATCCCGCATGCTCCGAACCTTGGTGCTTCCGAACTTGCATTTTCGAAGCCTAAATGATCCCAAATGTTTCCCAAACTATTCAAAATTGGAGTTCTACATTTGACATTCGGGTCCCTTTCGTTGCACAGTGAGGAACCCCGCGCACAACTTACGGATAGTTGTGCATCCCGCATGCTCCGAACCTTGGTGCTTCCGAACTTGCATTTTCGAAGCCTAAATGATCCCCAAATGTTTCCCAAACTATTCAAAATTGGAGTTCTACATTTGACATTCGGGTCCCTTTCGTTGCACAATGAGGAACCCCGCGCACAACTTACGGAAAGTTGTGCATCCCGCATGCTCCGAACCTTGGTGCTTCCGAACTTGCATTTTCCGAAGCCTAAATGATCCCCAAATGTTTCCCAAACTATTCAAAATTGGAGTTCTACATTTGACATTCGGGTCCCTTTCGTTGCACAATGAGGAACCCCGCGCACAACTTACGGAAAGTTGTGCATCCCGCATGCTCCGAACCTTGGTGCTTCCGAACTTGCATTTTCCGAAGCCTAAATGATCCCCAAATGTTTCCCAAACTATTCAAAATTGGAGTTCTACATTTGACATTCGGGTCCCTTTCGTTGCACAATGAGGAACCCCGCGCACAACTTACGCAAAGTTGTGCATCCCGCATGCTCCGAACCTTGGTGCTTCCGAACTTGCATTTTCCGAAGCCTAAATGATCCCCAAATGTTTCCCAAACTATTCAAAATTGGAGTTCTACATTTGACATTCGGGTCCCTTTCGTTGCACAATGAGGAACCCCGCGCACAACTTACGCAAAGTTGTGCATCCCGCATGCTCCGAACCTTGGTGCTTCCGAACTTGCATTTTCCGAAGCCTAAATGATCCCCAAATGTTTCCCAAACTATTCAAAATTGGAGTTCTACATTTGACATTCGGGTCCCTTTCGTTGCACAATGAGGAACCCCGCGCACAACTTACGGAAAGTTGTGCATCCCGCATGCTCCGAACCTTGGTGCTTCCGAACTTGCATTTTCCGAAGCCTAAATGATCCCCAAATGTTTCCCAAACTATTCAAAATTGGAGTTCTACATTTGACGTTCGGGTCCCTTTCGTTGCACAATGAGGAACCCCGCGCACAACTTACGCAAAGTTGTGCATCCCGCATGCTCCGAACCTTGGTGCTTCCGAACTTGCATTTTCGAAGCCTAAATGATCCCCAAATGTTTCCCAAACTATTCAAAATTGGAGTTCTACATTTGACATTCGGGTCCCTTTCGTTGCACAATGAGGAACCCCGCGCACAACTTACGGAAAGTTGTGCATCCCGCATGCTCCGAACCTTGGTGCTTCCGAACTTGCATTTTCCGAAGCCTAAATGATCCCCAAATGTTTCCCAAACTATTCAAAATTGGAGTTCTACATTTGACATTCGGGTCCCTTTCGTTGCACAATGAGGAACCCCGCGCACAACTTACGCAAAGTTGTGCATCCCGCATGCTCCGAACCTTGGTGCTTCCGAACTTGCATTTTCGAAGCCTAAATGATCCCCAAATGTTTCCCAAACTATTCAAAATTGGAGTTCTACATTTGACATTCGGGTCCCTTTCGTTGCACAATGAGGAACCCCGCGCACAACTTACGGAAAGTTGTGCATCCCGCATGCTCCGAACCTTGGTGCTTCCGAACTTGCATTTTCGAAGCCTAAATGATCCCCAAATGTTTCCCAAACTATTCAAAATTGGAGTTCTACATTTGACATTCGGGTCCCTTTCGTTGCACAATGAGGAACCCCGCGCACAACTTACGGAAAGTTTTGCATCCCGCATGCTCCGAACCTTGGTGCTTCCGAACTTGCATTTTCCGAAGCCTAAATGATCCCCAAATGTTTCCCAAACTATTCAAAATTGGAGTTCTACATTTGACATTCGGGTCCCTTTCGTTGCACAATGAGGAACCCCGCGCACAACTTACGCAAAGTTGTGCATCCCGCATGCTCCGAACCTTGGTGCTTCCGAACTTGCATTTTCCGAAGCCTAAATGATCCCCAAATGTTTCCCAAACTATTCAAAATTGGAGTTCTACATTTGACGTTCGGGTCCCTTTCGTTGCACAATGAGGAACCCCGCGCACAACTTACGCAAAGTTGTGCATCCCGCATGCTCCGAACCTTGGTGCTTCCGAACTTGCATTTTCCGAAGCCTAAATGATCCCCAAATGTTTCCCAAACTATTCAAAATTGGAGTTCTACATTTGACATTCGGGTCCCTTTCGTTGCACAATGAGGAACCCCGCGCACAACTTACGGATAGTTGTGCATCCCGCATGCTCCGAACCTTGGTGCTTCCGAACTTGCATTTTCGAAGCCTAAATGATCCCCAAATGTTTCCCAAACTATTCAAAATTGGAGTTCTACATTTGACATTCGGGTCCCTTTCGTTGCACAATGAGGAACCCCGCGCACAACTTACGCAAAGTTGTGCATCCCGCATGCTCCGAACCTTGGTGCTTCCGAACTTGCATTTTCCGAAGCCTAAATGATCCCCAAATGTTTCCCAAACTATTCAAAATTGGAGTTCTACATTTGACATTCGGGTCCCTTTCGTTGCACAATGAGGAACCCCGCGCACAACTTACGCAAAGTTGTGCATCCCGCATGCTCCGAACCTTGGTGCTTCCGAACTTGCATTTTCCGAAGCCTAAATGATCCCCAAATGTTTCCCAAACTATTCAAAATTGGAGTTCTACATTTGACATTCGGGTCCCTTTCGTTGCACAATGAGGAACCCCGCGCACAACTTACGCAAAGTTGTGCATCCCGCATGCTCCGAACCTTGGTGCTTCCGAACTTGCATTTTCCGAAGCCTAAATGATCCCCAAATGTTTCCCAAACTATTCAAAATTGGAGTTCTACATTTGACATTCGGGTCCCTTTCGTTGCACAATGAGGAACCCCGCGCACAACTTACGGAAAGTTGTGCATCCCGCATGCTCCGAACCTTGGTGCTTCCGAACTTGCATTTTCCGAAGCCTAAATGATCCCCAAATGTTTCCCAAACTATTCAAAATTGGAGTTCTACATTTGACATTCGGGTCCCTTTCGTTGCACAATGAGGAACCCCGCGCACAACTTACGGAAAGTTGTGCATCCCGCATGCTCCGAACCTTGGTGCTTCCGAACTTGCATTTTCGAAGCCTAAATGATCCCCAAATGTTTCCCAAACTATTCAAAATTGGAGTTCTACATTTGACGTTCGGGTCCCTTTCGTTGCACAATGAGGAACCCCGCGCACAACTTACTCAAAGTTGTGCATCCCGCATGCTCCGAACCTTGGTGCTTCCGAACTTGCATTTTCGAAGCCTAAATGATCCCCAAATGTTTCCCAAACTATTCAAAATTGGAGTTCTACATTTGACATTCGGGTCCCTTTCGTTGCACAATGAGGAACCCCGCGCACAACTTACGGATAGTTGTGCATCCCGCATGCTCCGAACCTTGGTGCTTCCGAACTTGCATTTTCGAAGCCTAAATGATCCCCAAATGTTTCCCAAACTATTCAAAATTGGAGTTCTACATTTGACATTCGGGTCCCTTTCGTTGCACAATGAGGAACCCCGCGCACAACTTACGGCAAGTTGTGCATCCCGCATGCTCCGAACCTTGGTGCTTCCGAACTTGCATTTTCCGAAGCCTAAATGATCCCCAAATGTTTCCCAAACTATTCAAAATTGGAGTTCTACATTTGACATTCGGGTCCCTTTCGTTGCACAATGAGGAACCCCGCGCACAACTTACGGATAGTTGTGCATCCCGCATGCTCCGAACCTTGGTGCTTCCGAACTTGCATTTTCCGAAGCCTAAATGATCCCCAAATGTTTCCCAAACTATTCAAAATTGGAGTTCTACATTTGACATTCGGGTCCCTTTCGTTGCACAATGAGGAACCCCGCGCACAACTTACGCAAAGTTGTGCATCCCGCATGCTCCGAACCTTGGTGCTTCCGAACTTGCATTTTCCGAAGCCTAAATGATCCCCAAATGTTTCCCAAACTATTCAAAATTGGAGTTCTACATTTGACGTTCGGGTCCCTTTCGTTGCACAATGAGGAACCCCGCGCACAACTTACGCAAAGTTGTGCATCCCGCATGCTCCGAACCTTGGTGCTTCCGAACTTGCATTTTCCGAAGCCTAAATGATCCCCAAATGTTTCCCAAACTATTCAAAATTGGAGTTCTACATTTGACATTCGGGTCCCTTTCGTTGCACAATGAGGAACCCCGCGCACAACTTACGGATAGTTGTGCATCCCGCATGCTCCGAACCTTGGTGCTTCCGAACTTGCATTTTCGAAGCCTAAATGATCCCCAAATGTTTCCCAAACTATTCAAAATTGGAGTTCTACATTTGACATTCGGGTCCCTTTCGTTGCACAATGAGGAACCCCGCGCACAACTTACGAAAGTTGTGCATCCCGCATGCTCCGAACCTTGGTGCTTCCGAACTTGCATTTTCGAAGCCTAAATGATCCCCAAATGTTTCCCAAACTATTCAAAATTGGAGTTCTACATTTGACATTCGGGTCCCTTTCGTTGCACAGTGAGGAACCCCGCGCACAACTTACGGAAAGTTTTGCATCCCGCATGCTCCGAACCTTGGTGCTTCCGAACTTGCATTTTTCGAAGCCTAAATGATCCCCAAATGTTTCCCAAACTATTCAAAATTGGAGTTCTACATTTGACAGTTCGGGTCCCTTTCGTTGCACAATGAGGAACCCCGCGCACAACTTACGGAAAGTTGTGCATCCCGCATGCTCCGAACCTTGGTGCTTCCGAACTTGCATTTTCGAAGCCTAAATGATCCCCAAATGTTTCCCAAACTATTCAAAATTGGAGTTCTACATTTGACATTCGGGTCCCTTTCGTTGCACAATGAGGAACCCCGCGCACAACTTACGGAAAGTTGTGCATCCCGCATGCTCCGAACCTTGGTGCTTCCGAACTTGCATTTTCCGAAGCCTAAATGATCCCCAAATGTTTCCCAAACTATTCAAAATTGGAGTTCTACATTTGACATTCGGGTCCCTTTCGTTGCACAATGAGGAACCCCGCGCACAACTTACGGATAGTTGTGCATCCCGCATGCTCCGAACCTTGGTGCTTCCGAACTTGCATTTTCCGAAGCCTAAATGATCCCCAAATGTTTCCCAAACTATTCAAAATTGGAGTTCTACATTTGACATTCGGGTCCCTTTCGTTGCACAATGAGGAACCCCGCGCACAACTTACGGAAAGTTGTGCATCCCGCATGCTCCGAACCTTGGTGCTTCCGAACTTGCATTTTCGAAGCCTAAATGATCCCCAAATGTTTCCCAAACTATTCAAAATTGGAGTTCTACATTTGACATTCGGGTCCCTTTCGTTGCACAATGAGGAACCCCGCGCACAACTTACGCAAAGTTGTGCATCCCGCATGCTCCGAACCTTGGTGCTTCCGAACTTGCATTTTCGAAGCCTAAATGATCCCCAAATGTTTCCCAAACTATTCAAAATTGGAGTTCTACATTTGACATTCGGGTCCCTTTCGTTGCACAATGAGGAACCCCGCGCACAACTTACGGAAAGTTGTGCATCCCGCATGCTCCGAACCTTGGTGCTTCCGAACTTGCATTTTCCGAAGCCTAAATGATCCCCAAATGTTTCCCAAACTATTCAAAATTGGAGTTCTACATTTGACATTCGGGTCCCTTTCGTTGCACAATGAGGAACCCCGCGCACAACTTACGGAAAGTTGTGCATCCCGCATGCTCCGAACCTTGGTGCTTCCGAACTTGCATTTTCCGAAGCCTAAATGATCCCCAAATGTTTCCCAAACTATTCAAAATTGGAGTTCTACATTTGACATTCGGGTCCCTTTCGTTGCACAATGAGGAACCCCGCGCACAACTTACGGAAAGTTGTGCATCCCGCATGCTCCGAACCTTGGTGCTTCCGAACTTGCATTTTCCGAAGCCTAAATGATCCCCAAATGTTTCCCAAACTATTCAAAATTGGAGTTCTACATTTGACATTCGGGTCCCTTTCGTTGCACAATGAGGAACCCCGCGCACAACTTACGCAAAGTTGTGCATCCCGCATGCTCCGAACCTTGGTGCTTCCGAACTTGCATTTTCCGAAGCCTAAATGATCCCCAAATGTTTCCCAAACTATTCAAAATTGGAGTTCTACATTTGACGTTCGGGTCCCTTTCGTTGCACAATGAGGAACCCCGCGCACAACTTACGCAAAGTTGTGCATCCCGCATGCTCCGAACCTTGGTGCTTCCGAACTTGCATTTTCCGAAGCCTAAATGATCCCCAAATGTTTCCCAAACTATTCAAAATTGGAGTTCTACATTTGACATTCGGGTCCCTTTCGTTGCACAATGAGGAACCCCGCGCACAACTTACGCAAAGTTGTGCATCCCGCATGCTCCGAACCTTGGTGCTTCCGAACTTGCATTTTCCGAAGCCTAAATGATCCCCAAATGTTTCCCAAACTATTCAAAATTGGAGTTCTACATTTGACATTCGGGTCCCTTTCGTTGCACAATGAGGAACCCCGCGCACAACTTACGCAAAGTTGTGCATCCCGCATGCTCCGAACCTTGGTGCTTCCGAACTTGCATTTTCCGAAGCCTAAATGATCCCCAAATGTTTCCCAAACTATTCAAAATTGGAGTTCTACATTTGACATTCGGGTCCCTTTCGTTGCACAATGAGGAACCCCGCGCACAACTTACGGAAAGTTGTGCATCCCGCATGCTCCGAACCTTGGTGCTTCCGAACTTGCATTTTCGAAGCCTAAATGATCCCCAAATGTTTCCCAAACTATTCAAAATTGGAGTTCTACATTTGACATTCGGGTCCCTTTCGTTGCACAATGAGGAACCCCGCGCACAACTTACGAAAGTTGTGCATCCCGCATGCTCCGAACCTTGGTGCTTCCGAACTTGCATTTTCGAAGCCTAAATGATCCCCAAATGTTTCCCAAACTATTCAAAATTGGAGTTCTACATTTGACATTCGGGTCCCTTTCGTTGCACAATGAGGAACCCCGCGCACAACTTACGCAAAGTTGTGCATCCCGCATGCTCCGAACCTTGGTGCTTCCGAACTTGCATTTTCCGAAGCCTAAATGATCCCCAAATGTTTCCCAAACTATTCAAAATTGGAGTTCTACATTTGACATTCGGGTCCCTTTCGTTGCACAATGAGGAACCCCGCGCACAACTTACGGAAAGTTGTGCATCCCGCATGCTCCGAACCTTGGTGCTTCCGAACTTGCATTTTCCGAAGCCTAAATGATCCCCAAATGTTTCCCAAACTATTCAAAATTGGAGTTCTACATTTGACATTCGGGTCCCTTTCGTTGCACAATGAGGAACCCCGCGCACAACTTACGGAAAGTTGTGCATCCCGCATGCTCCGAACCTTGGTGCTTCCGAACTTGCATTTTCCGAAGCCTAAATGATCCCCAAATGTTTCCCAAACTATTCAAAATTGGAGTTCTACATTTGACATTCGGGTCCCTTTCGTTGCACAATGAGGAACCCCGCGCACAACTTACGGATAGTTGTGCATCCCGCATGCTCCGAACCTTGGTGCTTCCGAACTTGCATTTTCCGAAGCCTAAATGATCCCCAAATGTTTCCCAAACTATTCAAAATTGGAGTTCTACATTTGACATTCGGGTCCCTTTCGTTGCACAATGAGGAACCCCGCGCACAACTTACGAAAGTTGTGCATCCCGCATGCTCCGAACCTTGGTGCTTCCGAACTTGCATTTTCCGAAGCCTAAATGATCCCCAAATGTTTCCCAAACTATTCAAAATTGGAGTTCTACATTTGACATTCGGGTCCCTTTCGTTGCACAATGAGGAACCCCGCGCACAACTTACGCAAAGTTGTGCATCCCGCATGCTCCGAACCTTGGTGCTTCCGAACTTGCATTTTCCGAAGCCTAAATGATCCCCAAATGTTTCCCAAACTATTCAAAATTGGAGTTCTACATTTGACATTCGGGTCCCTTTCGTTGCACAATGAGGAACCCCGCGCACAACTTACGGAAAGTTGTGCATCCCGCATGCTCCGAACCTTGGTGCTTCCGAACTTGCATTTTCCGAAGCCTAAATGATCCCCAAATGTTTCCCAAACTATTCAAAATTGGAGTTCTACATTTGACATTCGGGTCCCTTTCGTTGCACAATGAGGAACCCCGCGCACAACTTACGGAAAGTTGTGCATCCCGCATGCTCCGAACCTTGGTGCTTCCGAACTTGCATTTTCGAAGCCTAAATGATCCCCAAATGTTTCCCAAACTATTCAAAATTGGAGTTCTACATTTGACATTCGGGTCCCTTTCGTTGCACAATGAGGAACCCCGCGCACAACTTACGCAAAGTTGTGCATCCCGCATGCTCCGAACCTTGGTGCTTCCGAACTTGCATTTTCGAAGCCTAAATGATCCCCAAATGTTTCCCAAACTATTCAAAATTGGAGTTCTACATTTGACATTCGGGTCCCTTTCGTTGCACAATGAGGAACCCCGCGCACAACTTACGCAAAGTTGTGCATCCCGCATGCTCCGAACCTTGGTGCTTCCGAACTTGCATTTTCGAAGCCTAAATGATCCCCAAATGTTTCCCAAACTATTCAAAATTGGAGTTCTACATTTGACATTCGGGTCCCTTTCGTTGCACAATGAGGAACCCCGCGCACAACTTACGGAAAGTTGTGCATCCCGCATGCTCCGAACCTTGGTGCTTCCGAACTTGCATTTTCCGAAGCCTAAATGATCCCCAAATGTTTCCCAAACTATTCAAAATTGGAGTTCTACATTTGACATTCGGGTCCCTTTCGTTGCACAATGAGGAACCCCGCGCACAACTTACGGAAAGTTGTGCATCCCGCATGCTCCGAACCTTGGTGCTTCCGAACTTGCATTTTCCGAAGCCTAAATGATCCCCAAATGTTTCCCAAACTATTCAAAATTGGAGTTCTACATTTGACATTCGGGTCCCTTTCGTTGCACAATGAGGAACCCCGCGCACAACTTACGCAAAGTTGTGCATCCCGCATGCTCCGAACCTTGGTGCTTCCGAACTTGCATTTTCCGAAGCCTAAATGATCCCCAAATGTTTCCCAAACTATTCAAAATTGGAGTTCTACATTTGACATTCGGGTCCCTTTCGTTGCACAATGAGGAACCCCGCGCACAACTTACGCAAAGTTGTGCATCCCGCATGCTCCGAACCTTGGTGCTTCCGAACTTGCATTTTCCGAAGCCTAAATGATCCCCAAATGTTTCCCAAACTATTCAAAATTGGAGTTCTACATTTGACATTCGGGTCCCTTTCGTTGCACAATGAGGAACCCCGCGCACAACTTACGGATAGTTGTGCATCCCGCATGCTCCGAACCTTGGTGCTTCCGAACTTGCATTTTCCGAAGCCTAAATGATCCCCAAATGTTTCCCAAACTATTCAAAATTGGAGTTCTACATTTGACATTCGGGTCCCTTTCGTTGCACAATGAGGAACCCCGCGCACAACTTACGCAAAGTTGTGCATCCCGCATGCTCCGAACCTTGGTGCTTCCGAACTTGCATTTTCCGAAGCCTAAATGATCCCCAAATGTTTCCCAAACTATTCAAAATTGGAGTTCTACATTTGACATTCGGGTCCCTTTCGTTGCACAATGAGGAACCCCGCGCACAACTTACGCAAAGTTGTGCATCCCGCATGCTCCGAACCTTGGTGCTTCCGAACTTGCATTTTCCGAAGCCTAAATGATCCCCAAATGTTTCCCAAACTATTCAAAATTGGAGTTCTACATTTGACATTCGGGTCCCTTTCGTTGCACAATGAGGAACCCCGCGCACAACTTACGGAAAGTTGTGCATCCCGCATGCTCCGAACCTTGGTGCTTCCGAACTTGCATTTTCCGAAGCCTAAATGATCCCCAAATGTTTCCCAAACTATTCAAAATTGGAGTTCTACATTTGACATTCGGGTCCCTTTCGTTGCACAATGAGGAACCCCGCGCACAACTTACGGAAAGTTGTGCATCCCGCATGCTCCGAACCTTGGTGCTTCCGAACTTGCATTTTCCGAAGCCTAAATGATCCCCAAATGTTTCCCAAACTATTCAAAATTGGAGTTCTACATTTGACATTCGGGTCCCTTTCGTTGCACAATGAGGAACCCCGCGCACAACTTACGCAAAGTTGTGCATCCCGCATGCTCCGAACCTTGGTGCTTCCGAACTTGCATTTTCCGAAGCCTAAATGATCCCCAAATGTTTCCCAAACTATTCAAAATTGGAGTTCTACATTTGACATTCGGGTCCCTTTCGTTGCACAATGAGGAACCCCGCGCACAACTTACGCAAAGTTGTGCATCCCGCATGCTCCGAACCTTGGTGCTTCCGAACTTGCATTTTCCGAAGCCTAAATGATCCCCAAATGTTTCCCAAACTATTCAAAATTGGAGTTCTACATTTGACGTTCGGGTCCCTTT
>JAKZET010000030.1:0-33250 GCA_023653495.1 Melastoma candidum
GTGTTATCCATGGTGGTGTGGGCAAGGTGCTTCTCCAGGTAGGGTTCCCAGTCTAGATCTCTCACTCCCCTCGAAAAAGGAAAAGGAAACAAGGCTCTGATACCAATCGTACGACTGTCAAGGGACAACACAAGGAAGACAAGATAATGAAACAGAAGCTGACATCTAATCAGATAAAACAAAGACACAGAAGGAAGTTGTGCAAAGACAGAAGCTTCGACCACCAGAACAGAACAACGCGAGAGTTGTTCAAGGTCGGAAATAAGGCAGCGGAAAATAAGAAGATAAAATTTTACTAAAAGGATATCCGAGTCCTTTTAGATAAGATAAGAGAAAGTAACAATCAACATTAGGCAGTAGATAAATACAGATGTTGCTTGATATACCAAGCAAGGAACTGCCGATACTGGACATGGTTGCGGAGGGTAGTCCATCCGCCACACAAATCCCAAGGGTTGTGGAAGATCCATTCTTCTCCTGGGTTCATGTAATTAAAATAGGAAAGCTGGGCCTCTATTGTGTGAAGTACACAGTTTCGGGCCTTATATTCTATGTACTCATCAAATGCAATGATGGTGCGGGTAAAATGCTTAAGGGTTTTTCTCTTTTTCCAGAGTGGCTCGTCGTACCTACGACGAATGCTGTTGAAGTGGCTACGTAGGACTATGCTATCGGGAAAGGGAGGTTCACGGAAGCATCGTCTTCCTAGTGGAGGCCTCATCACACCTACTATCAGTGGCCGCGACCTGCGCCTGGCAGCCCTCCTGGCTATAACGGCAAGTGGTCCTTATGGCAGTCGATAGCTTTACGGTTCTGAAAGAGCCCTACCAGGTTAACGGTGAACTGCAAACATCCATTTCACAATATTAAGTCTTAGCAGCTAAAACTACAGCACTTATCGTAAGATTTCAAGTTTATCTGGGAAAGAGTCTTTCCCTAAAACAGGTCATACCATCACGCATAAGATAACATAGACATATAGCAAAGCACAGGTCTTGCCAGCTTTATCCAAACATAAATATCAACAAAGGTGATAGAAGATAAAGAACTGAAATAAAACAGATTCTGGAAAACTCAGGAAACAAGAGTGATAAAATTAACAGAAGATAAAGCATACGCTGGATGCTAGACAGAAGGGTCATGAATTTGGGGTTTTCTGGTTTTTTGGAATGTTTTTGGGTTTTCTGGGTTTTGCAGATGTTTTTGGGTTTATCGAAGGTGAGGGTGTTGCCTGAGAGATTGTCGAACTGGGGAGACCACTACTACTGGATAACACCTTGGGAAGAACTTAGCCGGCCATGGATGTGGAAAACTACTTGTGTATTAACTCGCTCTAAATTGCTCTGTCTAAAATGCTCTGCCTGACTCCATGGTTGGGAGTGGCAATTTATACAAGTCCCAGAAGTGGGATGTAACTATTCTACAAAGTAGAAAGGGACACAAAGTAAAGCCTAAATTAATGGAGCGTAATTTGCGGAGGAATCTTGCAGCCCCTAAAGTCTTTTGGCTGCTGGTGCCGACCTTATCGTTAAGGCATCTTTACTATTCCTCGTGGGCGGCTATTCTCGAGGTCGCTTTCCTCGATTGTCGGGAGAGTGCGCTGAACTTCTTTTCTGAGTGGATGAGGGACCCGCTGATGATGATTCTGGATTTGGGCTGGATGAGCTTGGGCCGAGATCTACTTTCTTAAGAAAGTCTTGGGCTATGTCTTCCCAATATATTCCATCATCTTGGTGTTCGTGCTGGTGGCGCGCACATTGGAGCATGTGGACATGGTTTGGGTTTGTGAACTGGATCTGATGTTGAAGTACCACATCGGGGTCTAAGTATGGAACTCCATTTTCCTTGCAAAGCCTGATCTTCAAGAAGTCATTGTTGGTGATGGCCATTTCTCGATCTGAATGGAATGAGGGGTCATGGACCAAAGAGAATGGTAGGCTGGAGAATTCATCTGTGGTGTTGATGGACGCCATCGCTTGTAGTCTTGAATCAAAGTACCAGTACCTGCGAAACAAATAAACTGAATAGGGGGTTAGTCCGCCGTACTTGAAGTACTTGTCCTGGTGAGCTTCGATCCATGTCTTCCACTGTGTGAGTGGAGCAAACCATGTTAATACTTCAGCTAGATGAGAGAGACGCCTTCTGTGTGGAGTAAATGTGTGAAGGTCTCCTAGCTGCTCCAAATAACAAAGTAGTTCCTCGGTGGGGAACTCAAGTGCCATGATGTATTTGTGGAGTAGATACCACAAGAGCCATTTCAATTCTTCAGGGAAAATACTCATTGGTTCAATGGGTATGGCTCTGAGGAAAGGGTAGCAAGGGTGCAGTCCTTGTTCTGGGAACATCAGTCTCCCGTGTTTGGCAAAAATCCTTTCCAGGTATCTTTGTATCATGAAGCCAGCATTGGCAAGAACTTCTTCCACATGTTCTTTGTTGTCATAATGGATGATTTCTGGAGGAAGAATTCTTCTGAGGTCAAGTGGTCTAGGCACATGTGTCCGTATCATGGCCTGTAGGCTTGGAACTTCCTGAAGCGAAGGATTAGTGATATCAAAAGGCCTAGAGAGGAAATCAGCAACTATATTGCTTTTGCCTTTAATATGCTTGGCTGTGAAGTTGTATTGGGAAAACCATTCTGAGAGTCTGAGTAGCTGTGCATTCGTTATCTTCTTCTGTGTGAACTTTAGCATGGATGGGAAAGAAGACATGTCACTTTCAACAATAAAATGATGGCCAATGAGATGGAATTCAAACTTCTTAATGCCATATTTGACGGCCAGAATTTCCTTCATTGTTGAGTGATAGTGCTGCTCAGCTGTATTAAACCTCCCAGATTTATAAGCGCATACCTGGCGCTTTCCCTCCTTTTCTTCTAGGAGTATGGCGGCCCAAAATTTGTCACTTGCATCAGTTTGGAGGATACGGACTCCATCTGAAGGGATCTGCAAGGGAGGAAGCATCTGTAAATGGGTCTTGAGATACTTAACTGCTTCTGTTTGGGCAGGCCCCAAGGTGTTGAGTCCTTCTTGAGTTGAGCCTCTAATGGGCTGGTGTACCTGCTGATGTTAGGAACAAAATCTCTCAAGTAGTTAACAATTCCCAAAAATTGCTGGACTTGTTTCTTTGTAAGATTTAGGTCCGGGAATTTTAATAATTCTTGGGCAATATGGGGTCCAGGCTGATATTGTCCATTGGCAAGTTTCATGCCCAAAAATTCCACTGAGTGTTCAAATAGTCTCATCTTCTTCTCTGAGAGCATTATGCCATGTTCCTGTACAAGGCCTGCAAACTGTTCTAATAGTTTTTCATGCGAAGGCCTGTCTGGGCTGAATAGCAGGATATCATCAATATAAACAAGGGCAGAGTCCAAGATCGGTTCAAAGATCTTAATCATGGCTTTCTGAAAAAGTGATGGGGCAGTCTTAAGTCCAAAGGGTAAAACTGTCCACTGGTAATGTCCATCTGGGATACAAAATCCCGTTTTCCATTTGTCATCAGGGTGTATGCCAAGTTGCCAAAATCCACTTTTAAGGTCAAATTTTGAGAAAATTTTTGCTTTGGCAAGTGAAGAGAATAATACTGTTCGTCTTGGCACAGGAAACTTATCATCTTGTAAGAACTGGTTTAGAGGTTGATAATTGATAACTAACCTCCGTTTCCCCCTGATTTGTTCTGAACGTTTGTTCACATAGAAAGCCTCGCATGCCCATTGAGAGTCAGTTGGCTCAATTAATCCCTGCTGCAGTAAAGAAGCACATTCTTTCTTAGCAGCTTTAGTATCGTCAGGATTCATACCTGAATGGCTAGCTTTTGTGGGATTAATATCTTCGTTCTGTTTGAATGGTAGCCGAACGAAGAACATGGGATTTTTCCATAAAGGATGAGAGCATTTCTGTAGAAACTCTTCATGACTTTCTGCAAAAGAGGAGCTGAACAATGGTTTCATTCTTTCTGCAGGCTCAATAGAAAACATCCGAGTTAGTGATGTAAATGGCTTGAAATTTCCATGATACTTGAGTCCTGTAGACAAGATCATCAGCTCTGGCATTTTGTGCAGAATGTTCCATCCAAGTACTATGTCTCTTCCAGGAAGATCAGTGACAAATAATGAGGATTTGATAATGCAGTTATGGAATAGCTTTATCCTCAAATCCTTTGTCCTATGGGTAGTCTGGAACACATCACTCGATGCAGCCACAAATTTCTTTATGTATGGTACCAGAAATTCTTGTGGAACGAGGGCTGGATTTATCATGCTCTCTGCTGCTCCAGTGTCTATGAAAGCAATGGCAGTAACTGGTCTATGGTATTTGGAGAAATATACCTGGACCTTAATATGTGGTGCCATCTGAGTAGCAGCAATGAGTGGGAGCTGTTGATGTGTGGGACTTTTAGGAGCTTCTTTCTCTTCAGAGTCTCCTGTGATAATGACAGTCCCAATACGGGATTCATCAGAAGGTACCTGTCTTACAGGGATGGTAGGAAAGTCTTGTCCTTCTGGATGAACTCTGATGGTGTATATTCCCTCGTTAGCATCTGTATCTGAAAATTCTCCTTCAAGACAAAAAACTGTCTTTTTAGTTGGGAAGTCCTCTAATGAGAAAATGGATTCAAGATCATCATCCTTTAAGGATGTCTGAGTGCATTCTTCAATTTGCGCCATTAAGCCTTTTCCCCTTCTGGGGCAATTCTTTGCAAAGTGGTCTGGCTTATTGCAAATGAAGCATCTGGTTGATTTTCTTTGTGGTCCAACCTTTTTCTTGAATCTGAGGAATCGCTTCCACTTTCTTGGAAATCTTCTTGATTTCCGAGGAGACCTTTTCTCTTTGGAGGAGTCCTTCCTCCGATGTTTGGTCTTGTGTGATTTTATTCCCGGAGCACAAGAACACAAGTCTTTGGTGGTACATTTAATTTTGTACCTGTTTTTCTTGGCTCGACAAACCTGGTCTAAGCGTTTGTCCTGTTTCAGGAATCCTTCTATGATCTCCTTTCTCTGGCATAACTCATTTACTCCAGAAATGATTTCTTGCTGGATCTGTCCAACTGTTAGTTGAGCAATCCTAACATTCTTACTGGTAAGACTTTTTTCTACCATAGCAGAGATAGGTGGTTCTATCGAAGAAAGGAATACGGGTTTGTACGTATTGTCACCACCCAAATGGAGAAATAGATGTAACATTCTCTGGAAATGTTTATCTAAGTCTTGTACCTTGTAAGAGCAGCATCTACGCTGGAAGAATTCTGTCCTTTTCTCTTCCAGGAGATCATTGGGGTTGCCAATGAGATGGAGGTGGAGGTTGTTCATGAAGTCCGGTAAAGTCATGTTTACCATCTGAATTTGATCTTGTTCAGAGAACAGATTCCACCACGTTTGAAGGAGACCCTGAAAACTTGAGGTCAGATTAGTAAGGATATCAGAGGTATTGTATACGGTTACCCTCTGATGGATGCACCACGCAAGGAAATCCTGTATGCGCTGGGGCCATTTGCTTCGTGGAATGTCATCAAAAGTAAACTTGGTATTTCCCTCTGTTCTTCTTGGAGGAGTTTCCTCCATTGACTCGTCTGACTGGACTTCTTCTTGTCTATAGGCACTGGTCTCTGTTTCCTCTCTATCTGCCATGAATACATGAGGTATTGCAGAGGATACAGTTTCTGAAGTAATGTCAGATACCTTTTCTGTGGCATCCGTAGAGGTGCTCTGTTCAGATGAAGAAGTGTCTTCTTCTGATGTACTTTCAGAGACGGTACTGTCAGAGACATGGGATTCTTCGTACCTATTTGTCATGAGGATCTGGGAAGGAGTAAAGGGTGGATTCTGGGAGAAATAGCTTCCAATATGGTCATGGTTATCGTAATAACCATCAGAGGTATTTTCAGAAAGACTAGGTGAAGACTGAAGAGTAGTCGATGTTACCCATTTCCTGGTTGGGCAGTCCAAAGGGTCCTGATGTCCTTGGATCATTAACTGCTGTGTCTGAGGGTTAGGACTGGACTGTGTTTCTGGACTAGGTGTCCGTTGTCTTTCTGTATGCCTGGAGCTTTCCACTTTTCTCTTTCCCTCTCTGATCTCATTTCTTCTTCTGGATGACTTCTGTTGTTCTCTAATAACTTCTCTAATTTCTGCAGGATCTTTCTTTCCAGCTTGTCCATACAGAGGAGGAGCGTTAGAGGATACTTGCATAAACGAAGAAGTCCTGTTACCAAAATCCAGAATATCAAAAGGCTTTGAGATGGGATTCAGGCTTAAACCATAGCTTTGAGGAGTCACTTGCGGTCGTCCAAAGCTTAATAGACTGGCTGGGTCTGGTTGCTTATTAAGATCCACTTGCTTGTCTTCAAGGATCTTGATCTGCCTTTTGAGCTTGGCGATCTCATCATCTGGGTCAGACCTGAAATAGGAAGGGTATTTCCCTTTCTCAAAGTTGTCTAACCTTTTATGAAGGGATTGTAGCATCGCCTGATTCTTATCTTGATGGGCGTCCATCTTTGCATTTAGCCTGGCCTCTGTTCCTGTCAAAAGTTCCTGGACAGTGTCGATCTTTCTGCATATAGTGTTGAGCCCTGCATTCTGTGCTAAGGCATTCTGGCTCTGCCAGTTTAGGACATTTTCAGCAATACTATTTCTCAGGGGGTTGCCCTGTGCATCAACACCTGTGGGAATAGGAATTTTGGAACAGTACTTTATACCATCAACCGTTTGCTCATCCTGGGTTGGAAAGTTCAATTCTCCAGGTCTTCCCATCATCATGATTTCTGATGGAGGGCAAATGGGAATTGGCTTTTCAGCCTCTTGAGCACACCTGGTAGGTAGCACATCTTCTTGTGCTAGGATTACCTCAGAAGATGGGTTCTTCTTCTGCCACTTAAGAATATTCTGGTAGCAAGGTAATACCTTTGACGGTTTCTTTTTAGGTCGTAGACGTGGGGCTTGGTCAATCAGGAACTGCCATGCTCCATAATCTGTCTTGATTTGAGGAGCGGCGTCTGCCTCATCGTCTCTGGGAGGCTTCGTTTCCTGATCATCATCATCACTACTATCAGAGTCAGTGTCAGGAAGATTTTTGCGTCCTGACCTTTTCTTTTTCCTGGTGCTCTCATCATCGCTTGAGAGATGCTCATCTTTGCATCCGCAAATATCTGAGGAGCACACATCCCAGTAACAGTGGTCAGTTGCTGGGTCTCTGAAGTGGTATGTCTCCTGTCCCTGTTCATCGAAAGAGTGGATGATACGGTTAAGGGGATCAGGTTTTCTTCTCCGAGGAAGAGGTTGCATCATAAACATGGTCGGGAAGATTGAAGGAGTCGGGGCATCCTTCTCATGTGACCGATTAAACTTGATGACAACAGTTCCATCTCTTTCCCTGATAAACTTTGGCTCAGAGGACTGGATGGGCTTAACCTTCTGCTGAGTTCGCTCATAGTTGGTGATCCACCTTTCTGGCAGAAGCTTGAGGAGATCACTCCTGCTGATCTGCCTGGGGACATATAGGCATGTAGGAGCTTGTGAGTTATGATAATCACTGCGAATCAGTAAAGCATCACCATTATTCTCAGCAACGTTGAGGTCTAGTGCATGGTTCTGCACCCTATAAGCCATCTGGTAGTGCAAAGTTGCCTCAATGGAGTTGTCATTCTGCTCTGGTCCTGCCAACTGGACCTGTACTTGTAAAGCATCGAGTATGTTGGAGTCCTGTAAAGACATACAGAAATTGGGGTAAAGTGTAACAAACACTGTCCCAGCATTTAGTGTCGTCTCGATGGTGCCAATACAAGCATGTTGATACTCTCTGTATCTGACATCCAAAAGTGCCATTCTTGCTGTGACGGGAAGTCCTTTCCTGCCATGATAAGTTAGCGCAAGTCTAATAGCACCAAAGTGGAGATGAGTATATCCCCTATCTAGCCATTGACTAGGAAATTCAGCAGGCAGTTGTAGGGACACAAATTGTTCTTTGTGTGTGGCCCAGATTGGGTGTTGGCTGAATTTGCTGGCTTGGACGTATTCGAGTACTCTTGACGCAGGTTGTCTGATTAGCGTCCGGATACTCCTTATGGGGTTCAAAGAAGGCTTGGTGAAGGCAGCATATGGGTTGAGGAGAGGCAGCTTCGTCTCCTCCCATTCTTCTTTGTGGGCTATCTCATATAACCCTCCGAGTTTGTCAGAAGTAGAGGTTCTTATACTAAGGCCTGAGTCTAGTGTGATGGGAGCATTCATCACGGTAGAGCTAGTATGAGTAGTGTTATCCATGGTGGTGTGGGCAAGGTGCTTCTCCAGGTAGGGTTCCCAGTCTAGATCTCTCACTCCCCTCGAAAAAGGAAAAGGAAACAAGGCTCTGATACCAATCGTACGACTGTCAAGGGACAACACAAGGAAGACAAGATAATGAAACAGAAGCTGACATCTAATCAGATAAAACAAAGACACAGAAGGAAGTTGTGCAAAGACAGAAGCTTCGACCACCAGAACAGAACAACGCGAGAGTTGTTCAAGGTCGGAAATAAGGCAGCGGAAAATAAGAAGATAAAATTTTACTAAAAGGATATCCGAGTCCTTTTAGATAAGATAAGAGAAAGTAACAATCAACATTAGGCAGTAGATAAATACAGATGTTGCTTGATATACCAAGCAAGGAACTGCCGATACTGGACATGGTTGCGGAGGGTAGTCCATCCGCCACACAAATCCCAAGGGTTGTGGAAGATCCATTCTTCTCCTGGGTTCATGTAATTAAAATAGGAAAGCTGGGCCTCTATTGTGTGAAGTACACAGTTTCGGGCCTTATATTCTATGTACTCATCAAATGCAATGATGGTGCGGGTAAAATGCTTAAGGGTTTTTCTCTTTTTCCAGAGTGGCTCGTCGTACCTACGACGAATGCTGTTGAAGTGGCTACGTAGGACTATGCTATCGGGAAAGGGAGGTTCACGGAAGCATCGTCTTCCTAGTTGAGGCCTCATCACACCTACTATCAGTGGCCGCGACCTGCGCCTGGCAGCCCTCCTGGCTATAACGGCAAGTGGTCCTTATGGCAGTCGATAGCTTTACGGTTCTGAGAGAGCCCTACCAGGTTAACGGTGAACTGCAAACATCCATTTCACAATATTAAGTCTTAGCAGCTAAAACTACAGCACTTATCGTAAGATTTCAAGTTTATCTGGGAAAGAGTCTTTCCCTAAAACAGGTCATACCATCACGCATAAGATAACATAGACATATAGCAAAGCACAGGTCTTGCCAGCTTTATCCAAACATAAATATCAACAAAGGTGATAGAAGATAAAGAACTGAAATAAAACAGATTCTGGAAAACTCAGGAAACAAGAGTGACAAAATTAACAGAAGATAAAGCATACGCTGGATGCTAGACAGAAGGGTCATGAATTTGGGGTTTTCTGGTTTTTTGGAATGTTTTTGGGTTTTCTGGGTTTTGCAGATGTTTTTGGGTTTATCGAAGGTGAGGGTGTTGCCTGAGAGATTGTCGAACTGGGGAGACCACTACTACTGGATAACACCTTGGGAAGAACTTAGCCGGCCATGGATGTGGAAAACTACTTGTGTATTAACTCGCTCTAAATTGCTCTGTCTAAAATGCTCTGCCTGACTCCATGGTTGGGAGTGGCAATTTATACAAGTCCCAGAAGTGGGATGTAACTATTCTACAAAGTAGAAAGGGACACAAAGTAAAGCCTAAATTAATGGAGCGTAATTTGCGGAGGAATCTTGCAGCCCCTAAAGTCTTTTGGCTGCTGGTGCCGACCTTATCGTTAAGGCATCTTTACTATTCCTCGTGGGCGGCTATTCTCGAGGTCGCTTTCCTTGATTGTCGGGAGAGTGCGCTGAACTTCTTTTCTGAGTGGATGAGGGACCCGCAGATGATGATTCTGGATTTGGGCTGGATGAGCTTGGGCCGAGATCTACTTTCTTAAGAAAGTCTTGGGCTATGTCTTCCCAATATATTCCATCATCTTGGTGTTCGTGCTGGTGGAGCGCACATTGGAGCATGTGGACATGGTTTGGGTCTGTGAACTGGATCTGATGTTGAAGTACCACATCGGGGTCTAAGTATGGAACTCCATTTTCCTTGCAAAGCCTGATCTTCAAGAAGTCATTGTTGGTGATGGCCATTTCTCGATCTGAATGGAATGAGGGGTCATGAACCAAAGAGAATGGTAGGCTGGAGAATTCATCTGTGGTGTTGATGGACGCCATCGCTTGTAGTCTTGAATCAAAGTACCAGTACCTGCGAAACAAATAAACTGAATAGGGGGTTAGTCCGCCGTACTTGAAGTACTTGTCCTGGTGAGCTTCGATCCATGTCTTCCACTGTGTGAGTGGAGCAAACCATGTTAATACTTCAGCTAGATGAGAGTGAGGCCTTCTGTGTGGAGTAAATGTGTGAAGGTCTCCTAGCTGCTCCAAATAACAAAGTAGTTCCTCGGTGGAGAACTCAAGTGCCATGATGTATTTGTGGAGTAGATACCACAAGAGCCATTTCAATTCTTCAGGGAAAATACTCATTGGTTCAATGGGTATGGCTCTGAGGAAAGGGTAGCAAGGATGCAGTCCTTGTTCTGGGAACATCAGTCTCCCGTGTTTGGCAAAAATCCTTTCCAGGTATCTTTGTATCATGAAGCCAGCATTGGCAAGAACTTCTTCCACATGTTCTTTGTTGTCATAATGGATGATTTCTGGAGGAAGAATTCTTCTGAGGTCAAGTGGTCTAGGCACATGTGTCCGTATCATGGCCTGTAGGCTTGGAACTTCCTGAAGCGAAGGATTAGTGATATCAAAAGGCCTAGAGAGGAAATCAGCAACTATATTGCTTTTGCCTTTAATATGCTTGGCTGTGAAGTTGTATTGGGAAAACCATTCTGAGAGTCTGAGTAGCTGTGCATTCGGTATCTTCTTCTGTGTGAACTTTAGCATGGATGGGAAAGAAGACATGTCACTTTCAATAATAAAATGATGGCCAATGAGATGGAATTCAAACTTCTTAATGCCATATTTGACGGCCAGAATTTCCTTCATTGTTGAGTGATAGTGCTGCTCAGCTGTGTTAAACCTCCCAGATTTATAAGCGCATACCTGGCGCTTTCCCTCCTTTTCTTCTAGGAGTATGGCGGCCCAAAATTTGTCACTTGCATCAGTTTGGAGGATACGGACTCCATCTGAAGGGATCTGCAAGGGAGGAAGCATCTGTAAATGGGTCTTGAGATACTTAACTGCTTCTGTTTGGGCAGGCCCCCAAGGTGTTGAGTCCTTCTTGAGTTGAGCCTCTAATGGGCTGGTGTACCTGCTGATGTTAGGAACAAAATCTCTCAAGTAGTTAACAATTCCCAAAAATTGCTGGACTTGTTTCTTTGTAAGATTTAGGTCCGGGAATTTTAATAATTCTTGGGCAATATGGGGTCCAGGCTGATATTGTCCATTGGCAAGTTTCATGCCCAAAAATTCCACTGAGTGTTCAAATAGTCTCATCTTCTTCTCTGAGAGCATTATGCCATGTTCCTGTACAAGGCCTGCAAACTGTTCTAATAGTTTTTCATGCGAAGGCCTGTCTGGGCTGAATAGCAGGATATCATCAATATAAACAAGGGCAGAGTCCAAGATCGGTTCAAAGATCTTAATCATGGCTTTCTGAAAAAGTGATGGGGCAGTCTTAAGTCCAAAGGGTAAAACTGTCCACTGGTAATGTCCATCTGGGATACAAAATCCCGTTTTCCATTTGTCATCAGGGTGTATGCCAAGTTGCCAAAATCCACTTTTAAGGTCAAATTTTGAGAAAATTTTTGCTTTGGCAAGTGAAGAGAATAATACTGTTCGTCTTGGCACAGGAAACTTATCATCTTGTAAGAACTGGTTTAGAGGTTGATAATTGATAACTAACCTCCGTTTTCCCCTGATTTGTTCTGAACGTTTGTTCACATAGAAAGCCTCGCATGCCCATTGAGAGTCAGTTGGCTCAATTAATCCCTGCTGCAGTAAAGAAGCACATTCTTTCTTAGCAGCTTTAGTATCGTCAGGATTCATACCTGAATGGCTAGCTTTTGTGGGATTAATATCTTCGTTCTGTTTGAATGGTAGCCGAACGAAGAACATGGGATTTTTCCATAAAGGATGAGAGCATTTCTGTAGAAACTCTTCATGACTTTCTGCAAAAGAGGAGCTGAACAATGGTTTCATTCTTTCTGCAGGCTCAATAGAAAACATCCGAGTTAGTGATGTAAATGGCTTGAAATTTCCATGATACTTGAGTCCTGTAGACAAGATCATCAGCTCTGGCATTTTGTGCAGAATGTTCCATCCAAGTACTATGTCTCTTCCAGGAAGATCAGTGACAAATAATGAGGATTTGATAATGCAGTTATGGAATAGCTTTATCCTCAAATCCTTTGTCCTATGGGTAGTCTGGAACACATCACTCGATGCAGCCACAAATTTCTTTATGTATGGTACCAGAAATTCTTGTGGAACGAGGGCTGGATTTATCATGCTCTCTGCTGCTCCAGTGTCTATGAAAGCAATGGCAGTAACTGGTCTATGGTATTTGGAGAAATATACCTGGACCTTAATATGTGGTGCCATCTGAGTAGCAGCAATGAGTGGGAGCTGTTGATGTGTGGGACTTTTAGGAGCTTCTTCCTCTTCAGAGTCTCCTGTGATAATGACAGTCCCAATACGGGATTCATCAGAAGGTACCTGTCTTACAGGGATGGTAGGAAAGTCTTGTCCTTCTGGATGAACTCTGATGGTGTATATTCCCTCGTTAGCATCTGTATCTGAAAATTCTCCTTCAAGACAAAAAACTGTCTTTTTAGTTGGGAAGTCCTCTAATGAGAAAATGGATTCAAGATCATCATCCTTTAAGGATGTCTGAGTGCATTCTTCAATTTGCGCCATTAAGCCTTTTCCCCTTCTGGGGCAATTCTTTGCAAAGTGGTCTGGCTTATTGCAAATGAAGCATCTGGTTGATTTTCTTTGTGGTCCAACCTTTTTCTTGAATCTGAGGAATCGCTTCCACTTTCTTAGAAATCTTCTTGATTTCCGAGGAGACCTTTTCTCTTTGGAGGAGTCCTTCCTCCGATGTTTGGTCTTGTGTGATTTTATTCCCGGAGCACAAGAACACAAGTCTTTGGTGGTACATTTAATTTTGTACCTGTTTTTCTTGGCTCGACAAACCTGGTCTAAGCGTTTGTCCTGTTTCAGGAATCCTTCTATGATCTCCTTTCTCTGGCATAACTCATTTACTCCAGAAATGATTTCTTGCTGGATCTGTCCAACTGTTAGTTGAGCAATCCTAACATTCTTACTGGTAAGACTTTTTTCTACCATAGCAGAGATAGGTGGTTCTATCGAAGAAAGGAATACGGGTTTGTACGTATTGTCACCACCCAAATGGAGAAATAGATGTAACATTCTCTGGAAATGTTTATCTAAGTCTTGTACCTTGTAAGAGCAGCATCTACGCTGGAAGAATTCTGTCCTTTTCTCTTCCAGGAGATCATTGGGGTTGCCAATGAGATGGAGGTGGAGGTTGTTCATGAAGTCCGGTAAAGTCATGTTTACCATCTGAATTTGATCTTGTTCAGAGAACAGATTCCACCACGTTTGAAGGAGACCCTGAAAACTTGAGGTCAGATTAGTAAGGATATCAGAGGTATTGTATACGGTTACCCTCTGATGGATGCACCACGCAAGGAAATCCTGTATGCGCTGGGGCCATTTGCTTCGTGGAATGTCATCAAAAGTAAACTTGGTATTTCCCTCTGTTCTTCTTGGAGGAGTTTCCTCCATTGACTCGTCTGACTGGACTTCTTCTTGTCTATAGGCACTGGTCTCTGTTTCCTCTCTATCTGCCATGAATACATGAGGTATTGCAGAGGATACAGTTTCTGAAGTAATGTCAGATACCTTTTCTGTGGCATCCGTAGAGGTGCTCTGTTCAGATGAAGAAGTGTCTTCTTCTGATGTACTTTCAGAGACGGTACTGTCAGAGACATGGGATTCTTCGTACCTATTTGTCATGAGGATCTGGGAAGGAGTAAAGGGTGGATTCTGGGAGAAATAGCTTCCAATAGGGTCATGGTTATCGTAATAACCATCAGAGGTATTTTCAGAAAGACTAGGTGAAGACTGAAGAGTAGTCGATGTTACCCATTTCCTGGTTGGGCAGTCCAAAGGGTCCTGATGTCCTTGGATCATTAACTGCTGTGTCTGAGGGTTAGGACTGGACTGTGTTTCTGGACTAGGTGTCCGTTGTCTTTCTGTATGCCTGGAGCTTTCCACTTTTCTCTTTCCCTCTCTGATCTCATTTCTTCTTCTGGATGACTTCTGTTGTTCTCTAATAACTTCTCTAATTTCTGCAGGATCTTTCTTTCCAGCTTGTCCATACAGAGGAGGAGCGTTAGAGGATACTTGCATAAACGAAGAAGTCCTGTTACCAAAATCCAGAATATCAAAAGGCTTTGAGATGGGATTCAGGCTTAAACCATAGCTTTGAGGAGTCACTTGCGGTCGTCCAAAGCTTAATAGACTGGCTGGGTCTGGTTGCTTATTAAGATCCACTTGCTTGTCTTCAAGGATCTTGATCTGCCTTTTGAGCTTGGCGATCTCATCATCTGGGTCAGACCTGAAATAGGAAGGGTATTTCCCTTTCTCAAAGTTGTCTAACCTTTTATGAAGGGATTGTAGCATCGCCTGATTCTTATCTTGATGGGCGTCCATCTTTGCATTTAGCCTGGCCTCTGTTCCTGTCAAAAGTTCCTGGACAGTGTCGATCTTTCTGCATATAGTGTTGAGCCCTGCATTCTGTGCTAAGGCATTCTGGCTCTGCCAGTTTAGGACATTTTCAGCAATACTATTTCTCAGGGGGTTGCCCTGTGCATCAACACCTGTGGGAATAGGAATTTTGGAACAGTACTTTATACCATCAACCGTTTGCTCATCCTGGGTTGGAAAGTTCAATTCTCCAGGTCTTCCCATCATCATGATTTCTGATGGAGGGCAAATGGGAATTGGCTTTTCAGCCTCTTGAGCACACCTGGTAGGTAGCACATCTTCTTGTGCTAGGATTACCTCAGAAGATGGGTTCTTCTTCTGCCACTTAAGAATATTCTGGTAGCAAGGTAATACCTTTGACGGTTTCTTTTTAGGTCGTAGACGTGGGGCTTGGTCAATCAGGAACTGCCATGCTCCATAATCTGTCTTGATTTGAGGAGCGGCGTCTGCCTCATCGTCTCTGGGAGGCTTCGTTTCCTGATCATCATCATCACTACTATCAGAGTCAGTGTCAGGAAGATTTTTGCGTCCTGACCTTTTCTTTTTCCTGGTGCTCTCATCATCGCTTGAGAGATGCTCATCTTTGCATCCGCAAATATCTGAGGAGCACACATCCCAGTAACAGTGGTCAGTTGCTGGGTCTCTGAAGTGGTATGTCTCCTGTCCCTGTTCATCGAAAGAGTGGATGATACGGTTAAGGGGATCAGGTTTTCTTCTCCGAGGAAGAGGTTGCATCATAAACATGGTCGGGAAGATTGAAGGAGTCGGGGCATCCTTCTCATGTGACCGATTAAACTTGATGACAACAGTTCCATCTCTTTCCCTGATAAACTTTGGCTCAGAGGACTGGATGGGCTTAACCTTCTGCTGAGTTCGCTCATAGTTGGTGATCCACCTTTCTGGCAGAAGCTTGAGGAGATCACTCCTGCTGATCTGCCTGGGGACATATAGGCATGTAGGAGCTTGTGAGTTATGATAATCACTGCGAATCAGTAAAGCATCACCATTATTCTCAGCAACGTTGAGGTCTAGTGCATGGTTCTGCACCCTATAAGCCATCTGGTAGTGCAAAGTTGCCTCAATGGAGTTGTCATTCTGCTCTGGTCCTGCCAACTGGACCTGTACTTGTAAAGCATCGAGTATGTTGGAGTCCTGTAAAGACATACAGAAATTGGGGTAAAGTGTAACAAACACTGTCCCAGCATTTAGTGTCGTCTCGATGGTGCCAATACAAGCATGTTGATACTCTCTGTATCTGACATCCAAAAGTGCCATTCTTGCTGTGACGGGAAGTCCTTTCCTGCCATGATAAGTTAGCGCAAGTCTAATAGCACCAAAGTGGAGATGAGTATATCCCCTATCTAGCCATTGACTAGGAAATTCAGCAGGCAGTTGTAGGGACACAAATTGTTCTTTGTGTGTGGCCCAGATTGGGTGTTGGCTGAATTTGCTGGCTTGGACGTATTCGAGTACTCTTGACGCAGGTTGTCTGATTAGCGTCCGGATACTCCTTATGGGGTTCAAAGAAGGCTTGGTGAAGGCAGCATATGGAGGAGAGGCAGCTTCGTCTCCTCCCATTCTTCTTTGTGGGCTATCTCATATAACCCTCCGAGTTTGTCAGAAGTAGAGGTTCTTATACTAAGGCCTGAGTCTAGTGTGATGGGAGCATTCATCACGGTAGAGCTAGTATGAGTATTGTTATCCATGGTGGTGTGGGCAAGGTGCTTCTCCAGGTAGGGTTCCCAGTCTAGATCTCTCACTCCCCTCGAAAAAGGAAAAGGAAACAAGGCTCTGATACCAATCGTACGACTGTCAAGGGACAACACAAGGAAGACAAGATAATGAAACAGAAGCTGACATCTAATCAGATAAAACAAAGACACAGAAGGAAGTTGTGCAAAGACAGAAGCTTCGACCACCAGAACAGAACAACGCGAGAGTTGTTCAAGGTCGGAAATAAGGCAGCGGAAAATAAGAAGATAAAATTTTACTAAAAGGATATCCGAGTCCTTTTAGATAAGATAAGAGAAAGTAACAATCAACATTAGGCAGTAGATAAATACAGATGTTGCTTGATATACCAAGCAAGGAACTGCCGATACTGGACATGGTTGCGGAGGGTAGTCCATCCGCCACACAAATCCCAAGGGT
Organism: Melastoma candidum; assembly: GCA_023653495.1. Lineage (NCBI taxonomy): Eukaryota > Viridiplantae > Streptophyta > Magnoliopsida > Myrtales > Melastomataceae > Melastoma > Melastoma candidum. Next base: position 16,934 of record JAKZET010000030.1, read on the forward strand.
TGTGGAAGATCCATTCTTCTCCTGGGTTCATGTAATTAAAATAGGAAAGCTGGGCCTCTATTGTGTGAAGTACACAGTTTCGGGCCTTATATTCTATGTACTCATCAAATGCAATGATGGTGCGGGTAAAATGCTTAAGGGTTTTTCTCTTTTTCCAGAGTGGCTCGTCGTACCTACGACGAATGCTGTTGAAGTGGCTACGTAGGACTATGCTATCGGGAAAGGGAGGTTCACGGAAGCATCGTCTTCCTAGTTGAGGCCTCATCACACCTACTATCAGTGGCCGCGACCTGCGCCTGGCAGCCCTCCTGGCTATAACGGCAAGTGGTCCTTATGGCAGTCGATAGCTTTACGGTTCTGAGAGAGCCCTACCAGGTTAACGGTGAACTGCAAACATCCATTTCACAATATTAAGTCTTAGCAGCTAAAACTACAGCACTTATCGTAAGATTTCAAGTTTATCTGGGAAAGAGTCTTTCCCTAAAACAGGTCATACCATCACGCATAAGATAACATAGACATATAGCAAAGCACAGGTCTTGCCAGCTTTATCCAAACATAAATATCAACAAAGGTGATAGAAGATAAAGAACTGAAATAAAACAGATTCTGGAAAACTCAGGAAACAAGAGTGACAAAATTAACAGAAGATAAAGCATACGCTGGATGCTAGACAGAAGGGTCATGAATTTGGGGTTTTCTGGTTTTTTGGAATGTTTTTGGGTTTTCTGGGTTTTGCAGATGTTTTTGGGTTTATCGAAGGTGAGGGTGTTGCCTGAGAGATTGTCGAACTGGGGAGACCACTACTACTGGATAACACCTTGGGAAGAACTTAGCCGGCCATGGATGTGGAAAACTACTTGTGTATTAACTCGCTCTAAATTGCTCTGTCTAAAATGCTCTGCCTGACTCCATGGTTGGGAGTGGCAATTTATACAAGTCCCAGAAGTGGGATGTAACTATTCTACAAAGTAGAAAGGGACACAAAGTAAAGCCTAAATTAATGGAGCGTAATTTGCGGAGGAATCTTGCAGCCCCTAAAGTCTTTTGGCTGCTGGTGCCGACCTTATCGTTAAGGCATCTTTACTATTCCTCGTGGGCGGCTATTCTCGAGGTCGCTTTCCTCGATTGTCGGGAGAGTGCGCTGAACTTCTTTTCTGAGTGGATGAGGGACCCGCTGATGATGATTCTGGATTTGGGCTGGATGAGCTTGGGCCGAGATCTACTTTCTTAAGAAAGTCTTGGGCTATGTCTTCCCAATATATTCCATCATCTTGGTGTTCGTGCTGGTGGAGCGCACATTGGAGCATGTGGACATGGTTTGGGTCTGTGAACTGGATCTGATGTTGAAGTACCACATCGGGGTCTAAGTATGGAACTCCATTTTCCTTGCAAAGCCTGATCTTCAAGAAGTCATTGTTGGTGATGGCCATTTCTCGATCTGAATGGAATGAGGGGTCATGAACCAAAGAGAATGGTAGGCTGGAGAATTCATCTGTGGTGTTGATGGACGCCATCGCTTGTAGTCTTGAATCAAAGTACCAGTACCTGCGAAACAAATAAACTGAATAGGGGGTTAGTCCGCCGTACTTGAAGTACTTGTCCTGGTGAGCTTCGATCCATGTCTTCCACTGTGTGAGTGGAGCAAACCATGTTAATACTTCAGCTAGATGAGAGTGAGGCCTTCTGTGTGGAGTAAATGTGTGAAGGTCTCCTAGCTGCTCCAAATAACAAAGTAGTTCCTCGGTGGGGAACTCAAGTGCCATGATGTATTTGTGGAGTAGATACCACAAGAGCCATTTCAATTCTTCAGGGAAAATACTCATTGGTTCAATGGGTATGGCTCTGAGGAAAGGGTAGCAAGGATGCAGTCCTTGTTCTGGGAACATCAGTCTCCCGTGTTTGGCAAAAATCCTTTCCAGGTATCTTTGTATCATGAAGCCAGCATTGGCAAGAACTTCTTCCACATGTTCTTTGTTGTCATAATGGATGATTTCTGGAGGAAGAATTCTTCTGAGGTCAAGTGGTCTAGGCACATGTGTCCGTATCATGGCCTGTAGGCTTGGAACTTCCTGAAGCGAAGGATTAGTGATATCAAAAGGCCTAGAGAGGAAATCAGCAACTATATTGCTTTTGCCTTTAATATGCTTGGCTGTGAAGTTGTATTGGGAAAACCATTCTGAGAGTCTGAGTAGCTGTGCATTCGGTATCTTCTTCTGTGTGAACTTTAGCATGGATGGGAAAGAAGACATGTCACTTTCAACAACAAAATGATGGCCAATGAGATGGAATTCAAACTTCTTAATGCCATATTTGACGGCCAGAATTTCCTTCATTGTTGAGTGATAGTGCTGCTCAGCTGTATTAAATCTTCCAGATTTATAAGCGCATACCTGGCGCTTTCCCTCCTTTTCCTTCTAGGAGGATGGCAGCCCAAAATTGGTCACTTGCATCAGTCTGGAGGATACGGACTCCATCTGAAGGAATCTGCAAGGGAGGAAGCATTCTGTAAATGGGTCTTTAGATACTTAACTGCTTCTGTTTGGGCAGGCCCCCAAGGTGTCGAATCCTTCTTGAGTTGGGCCTCTAATGGGCTGGTGTACCTGCTGATGTTAGGAACAAAATCTCTCAAGTAGTTAACAATTCCCAAAAATTGCTGGACTTGTTTCTTTGTAAGATTTAGGTCCGGGAATTTTAATAATTCTTGGGCAATATGGGGTCCAGGCTGATATTGTCCATTGGCAAGTTTCATGCCCAAAAATTCCACTGAGTTTCAAATAGTCTCATCTTCTTCTCTGAGAGCATTATGCCATGTTCCTGTACAAGGCCTGCAAACTGTTCTAATAGTTTTTCATGCGAAGGCCTGTCTGGGCTGAATAGCAGGATAGTCATCAATATAAACAAGGGCAGAGTCCAAGATCGGTTCAAAGATCTTAATCATGGCCTTTCTGAAAAAGTGATGGGAGCAGTCTTAAGTCCAAAGGGTAAAACTGTCCACTGGTAATGTCCATCTGGGATGCAAAATCCCGTTTTCCATTTGTCATCAGGGTGTATGCCAAGTTGCCAAAATCCACTTTTAAGGTCAAACTTTGAGAAAATTTTTGCTTTGGCAAGTGAAGAGAATAATACTGTTCGTCTTGGCACAGGAAACTTATCATCTTGTAAGAACTGGTTTAGAGGTTGATAGTTTATAACTAACCTCCGTTTCCCCCTGATTTGTTCTGAACGTTTGTTCACATAGAAAGCCTCGCATGCCCATTGGAGTCTGTTGGCTCAATTAATCCCTGCTGCAGTAAGAGAAGTACACTCTTTCTTAGCAGCTTTAGTATCGTCAGGATTCATACCTGAATGGCTGCTTTTGTGGGATTAATATCTTCGTTCTGCTTTGAATGGTAGCCGAACGAAAGAACATGGGAATTTTTCCATAAAGGATGAGGGCATTTCTTTAGAAACTCTTCATGACTTTCTGCAAAAGATGAGCTGAACAATTGTTTCATTCTTTCTGCAGGCTCAATAGAAAACATCCGGGTTAGTGATGTATATGGCTTGAAATTTCCATGATACTTGAGCCCTGTAGACAAGATCATCAGTTCTGGCATTTTGTGCAGGAATGTTCCATCCAAGTACTATGTCTCTTCCTGGAAGATCAGTGACAAATAATGAGGACTTGATAATGCAGTTATGGAAGAGCTTTATCCTCAAATCCTTTGTCCTATGGGTTGTCTGGAACACGTCACTCGATGCAGCCACAAATTTCTTTATGTATGGTACCAAAAATTCTTGTGGAACGAGAGCTGGATTTATCATGCTCTCTGCTGCTCCAGTGTCTATGAAAGCAATGGCAGTAACTGGTCTATGGTATTTGGAGAAATATACCTGGACCTTAATATGTGGTGCCATTTGGGTAGCAGCAATAAGTGGGAGCTGTTGTTGTGAGGAATCTTCAGAAGCTTCTTCCTCTTCAGAGTCTCCTGTGATAATGACAGTCCCTAATATGGGATTCATCAGAAGGTACCTGTCTTACAGGAATGGTAGGAAAGTCTGTCCTTCTGGATGAACTCTGATGGTGTATATTCCCTCGTTAGCATCTGTATCCTGAAAATTCTCCTTCAAGACAAAAAACTGTCTTTTAGTTGGGAAGTCTTCTAAGGAGAAAATAGATTCAAGATCATCATCCCTTAGGATGTCTGGGTGCATTCTTCAATTGCGCCATTAAGCCTTTTCCCCTTCTGGGCAATTCTTTGCAAAGTGGTCTGGCTTATTGCAGATGAAGCATCTGGTTGACTTTCTCTGTGGTCCAACCCTTTTCTTGAACCTGAGGAATCGCTTCCACTTTCTTGGAAATCTTTCTTGATTTCCTGAGGAGACCGTTTTCTCTTGGAGGAGTCCTTCCTCCGATGTTTTGGTCTTGTGAGGCTTTATTCCTGGAGCACAAGAACACAAGTCTTTGGTGGTACATTTAATCTTGTACCTGTTTTTCTTGGCTCGACAAACCTGGTCTAAGCGTTTGTCCTGTTTCAGGAATCCTTCTATGATCTCCTTTCTCTGGCATAACTCATTTACTCCAGAAATGATTTCTTGCTGGATCTGTCCAACAGTTAGTTGAGCAATCCTAACATTCTTACTGACAAGACTCTTTTCTACCATAGCAGAGATAGGTGGTTCTATCGAAGAAAGGAACACGGGTTTGTATGTATTGTCACCACCCAAATGAAGAAATAAGTGTAGCATTCTCTGGAAATGTTTATCTAAGTCTTGTACCTTGTAAGAGCAGCATCTTCGCTGGAAGAATTCTGTCCTTTTTTCTTCCAGGAGGTCATTGGGGTTGCCAATGAGATGAGGTGGAGGTTGTTCATGAAGTCTGGTAAAGTCATGTTTACCATCTGAATTTGATCTTGTTCAGAGAACAGATTCCACCACGTTTGTAGAAGACCCTGAAAACTTGAGGTCAGATTAGTGAGGATTTCAGAGGTATTATATACGGTTACCCTCTGATGGATGCACCACGCAAGGAAATCTTGTATGCGCTGAGGCCATTTGCTTCGTGGGATGTCATCAAAGGTAAACTTAGTATTTCCCTCTGTTCTTCTTGGAGTAGTTTCCTCCATTGACTCATCTGACTGTGCTTCTTCCTGTCTATAGGCACTGGTATCTGTTTGTTCTCTGTCTGCCATGAATACATGAGGTATCACAGAGGATGAGTGTCTGAAGTAGTGTCAGATACCTGTTCTGTTTCATCCGTAGAAGTACTTTGTTCGATGAAGAAGTGGTTTCCTCTGATGTGCTTTCAGAGACGTTGGATTCTTCGTACCTATTTGTCATAAGGATTTGGGAAGGAGAAAGTGGACTCTGGGAGAAGTAGCTTCCAATAGGGTCGTGGTTATCATAATAACCATCAGAGTCATTGTTAGAAAGACTAGGTGAAGACTGAAGAACAGTCGATGTTACCCATTTCCTGGTTGGGCAGTCCAAAGGGTCCTGATGTCCTTGGATCATTAACTGCTGTGTTTGAGGGTTAGGACTGGACTGTGTTTCTGGACTTGGTGTCCGTTGTCTTTCTGTAGGTCTGGAGCTTTCTACTTTTCTCTTTCCCTCTCTGATCTCATTCCTTCTTCTGGATGACTTCTGCTGTTGTCTAATGACTTCTCTGATTTCTACAGGGTCTTTCTTTCCAACTTGTCCATACAGAGGAGGAGCATTAGTGGTTGTTTGCATGAATGAAGAAGTCCTATTACCAAAATCCAGAATATCAAAAGGCTTTGAGATAGGATTTAGGCTTAACCCATAACTTTGAGGAGTCACTTGCGGTCGTCCAAAGCTTAATAGACTGGCTGGGTCTGGTTGCTTATTAAGATCCACCTGCTTGTCCTCGAGGATCTTGATTTGCCTTTTGAGTTTGGCGATCTCATCATCTGGGTCAGACCTGAAATAGGAAGGGTATTTCCCTTTCTCAAAGTTGTCTAACCTTTTATGAAGGGATTGTAGCATCGCCTGATTCTTATCTTGATGGGCGTCCATCTTTGCATTTAGCCTGGCCTCTGTTCCTGTTAAAAGTTCCTGGACGGTGTCTATCTTTCTGCATATAGTATTGAGTCCTGCATTCTGTGCTAAGGCATTCTGGCTTTGCCAGTTTAGGACATTTTCTGCAATACTATTTCTTAGGGGGTTACCCTGTGCATCAACACCTGTGGGAATAGGAATTTTGGAACAGTACTTTATACCGTCAACAGTTTGCTCATCCTGGGTTGGAAAGTTCAACTCTCCAGGTCTTCCCATCATCATGATTTCTGATGGAGCGCAGATGGAAATTGGCTTCTCAGCTTCTTGAGCACAACTGGTAGGTAGCACATCCTTTTGTGCTAGTATTACCTCAGAAGATGGGTTCTTCTTCTGCCACTTAAGAATATTTTGGTAACACGGTAATACCTTAGACGGTTTCTTTTTAGGTCGTAGACGCGGGGCTTGGTCAATCAGGAACTGCCATGCTCCATAATCTGTCTTGATTTGAGGAGCGGCATCTGCCTCATCATCTCTAGGAGGCTTCGAGTCCTGATCATCATCATCATCACTATCAGAGTCAGAGTCAGGAAGATTTCTGTGCCCTGACCTTTTCTTTTTCTTGGTGCTCTCATCGTCACTCGAAAGATGTTCATCTTTGCATCCGCAAATGTCTGAGGAGCACACATCCCAGTAACAGTGGTCAGTTGCCGGGTCTCTGAAGTGGTATGTCTCCTGTCCCTGTTCATCGAAAGAATGGATGATACGGTTAAGGGGATCAGGTTTTCTTCGCCGAGGAAGAGGTTGCATCATAAACATGGTTGGAAAGATTGAAGGAGTTGGGGCATCCTTCTCGTGTGACCGGTCAAACTTGATGACAACAGTGCCATCCCTTTCTCTGATGAACTTTGTTTCAGAGGACTGGATGGGCTTGACCTTCTGCTGAGTCCTCTCATAATTGGTGATCCATCTTTAAGGCAGGAGTTTGAGGAGATCACTCCTGCTAATTTGCCTGGGCACATACAAACACGTGGGAGCTTGTGAGTTATGGTAATCACTTCGGATTAGCAAAGCATCACCATTATTGTCAGCGATGTTGAGGTCTAGTGCATGGTTTTGCACTCTGTAGGCCATTTGGTAGTGCATGGTTGCTTCGATGGAGTTTTCATTCTGCTCTGGTCCTGCAATCTGGACCTGTACTTGTAGAGCATCCAAAATGTTGGAGTCCTGTAGAGACATACAAAAATTGGGATAGAGTGTGACAAATATTGTCCCAGCATTTAATGTAGTTTCTACGGTGCCAATGCAAGCATGTTGATACTCTCTATATCTGACGTCCAAGAGTGCCATTCTTGCAGTGACTGGAAGGCCTTTCCTGCCATGATAGGTTAGCGCAAGTCTAATGGCTCCAAAGTGGATATGAGTATATCCCCTGTCTAACCATTGACGAGGAAATTCAGCAGGCAGTTGTAGGGACACAAATTGTTCCTTGTGTGTGGCCCAGATTGGATGTTGGCTGAATTTACTGGCTTGGACATACTCGAGTACCTTTGACGCAGGGTGTCTGATCAGTGTCCGGATACTTCTTATGGGATTCAAAGAAGGCTTGGTGAAAGCAGCATATGGGTTGAGGAGTGGTAGCTTCGTTTCTTCCCATTCTTCCTTATGGGCTATCTCATATAACCCTCCAAGTTTGTCAGAAGTAGAGGTTCGTATACTAAGGCCTGATTCTAGTGTGATGGGAGCATTCATCACGGTAGAGCTAGTACGAGTAGTGTTATCCATGGTGGTGTGGGCAAGGTGCTTCTCCAGGTAGGGTTCCCAGTCTAGATCTCTCACTCCCCTCGAAAAGGAAAAAGGAAACAAGGCTCTGATACCAATGGTACGACTGTCAAGGGACAACTTAAGAAAGCAAGAAGAAAGATGAATGAAGCTGACATCTAATCAGATAAAGACTGGAAGCATGTTGTCCCTTGACAGTCGTACCATTGGTATCAGAGCCTTGTTTCCTTTTTCCTTTTCGAGGGGAGTGAGAGATCTAGACTGGGAACCCTACCTGGAGAAGCACCTTGCCCACACCACCATGGATAACACTACTCGTACTAGCTCTACCGTGATGAATGCTCCCATCACACTAGAATCGGGCCTTAGTATACGAACCTCTACTTCTGACAAACTTGGAGGGTTCTATGAGATAGCCCATAAGGAAGAATGGGAAGAAACGAAGCTACCTCTTCTCAACCCATATGCTGCTTTCACCAAGCCTTCTTTGAATCCCATAAGAAGTATCCGGACACTGATCAGACACCCTGCGTCAAAGGTACTCGAGTATGTCCAAGCCAGTAAATTCAGCCAACATCCAATCTGGGCCACACACAAGGAACAATTTGTGTCCCTACAACTGCCTGCTGAATTTCCTCGTCAATGGTTAGACAGGGGATATACTCATCTCCACTTTGGAGCCATTAGACTTGCGCTAACCTATCATGGCAGGAAAGGCCTTCCAGTCACTGCAAGAATGGCACTCTTGGACGTCAGATATAGAGAGTATCAACATGCTTGCATTGGCACCGTAGAAACTACATTAAATGCTGGGACAGTATTTGTCACACTCTATCCCAATTTTTGTATGTCTCTACAGGACTCCAACATTTTGGATGCTCTACAAGTACAGGTCCAGATTGCAGGACCAGAGCAGAATGAAAACTCCATCGAAGCAACCATGCACTACCAAATGGCCTACAGAGTGCAAAACCATGCACTAGACCTCAACATCGCTGACAATAATGGTGATGCTTTGCTAATCCGAAGTGATTACCATAACTCACAAGCTCCTACGTGCTTGTATGTGCCCAGGCAAATTAGCAGGAGTGATCTCCTCAAACTCCTGCCTGAAAGATGGATCACCAATTATGAGAGGACTCAGCAGAAGGTCAAGCCCATCCAGTCCTCTGAAACAAAGTTCATCAGAGAAAGGGATGGCACTGTTGTCATCAAGTTTGACCGGTCACACGAGAAGGATGCCCCAACTCCTTCAATCTTTCCAACCATGTTTATGATGCAACCTCTTCCTCGGCGAAGAAAACCTGATCCCCTTAACCGTATCATCCATTCTTTCGATGAACAGGGACAGGAGACATACCACTTCAGAGACCCGGCAACTGACCACTGTTACTGGGATGTGTGCTCCTCAGACATTTGCGGATGCAAAGATGAACATCTTTCGAGTGACGATGAGAGCACCAAGAAAAAGAAAAGGTCAGGGCACAGAAATCTTCCTGACTCTGACTCTGATAGTGATGATGATGATGATCAGGACTCGAAGCCTCCTAGAGATGATGAGGCAGATGCCGCTCCTCAAATCAAGACAGATTATGGAGCATGGCAGTTCCTGATTGACCAAGCCCCGCGTCTACGACCTAAAAAGAAACCGTCTAAGGTATTACCGTGTTACCAAAATATTCTTAAGTGACAGAAGAAGAACCCATCTTCTGAGGTAATACTAGCACAAAAGGATGTGCTACCTACCAGTTGTGCTCAAGAAGCTGAGAAGCCAATTTCCATCTGCGCTCCATCAGAAATCATGATGATGGGAAGACCTGGAGAGTTGAACTTTCCAACCCAGGATGAGCAAACTGTTGACGGTATAAAGTACTGTTCCAAAATTCCTATTCCCACAGGTGTTGATGCACAGGGTAACCCCCTAAGAAATAGTATTGCAGAAAATGTCCTAAACTGGCAAAGCCAGAATGCCTTAGCACAGAATGCAGGACTCAATACTATATGCAGAAAGATAGACACCGTCCAGGAACTTTTAACAGGAACAGAGGCCAGGCTAAATGCAAAGATGGACGCCCATCAAGATAAGAATCAGGCGATGCTACAATCCCTTCATAAAAGGTTAGACAACTTTGAGAAAGGGAAATACCCTTCCTATTTCAGGTCTGACCCAGATGATGAGATCGCCAAACTCAAAAGGCAAATCAAGATCCTCGAGGACAAGCAGGTGGATCTTAATAAGCAACCAGACCCAGCCAGTCTATTAAGCTTTGGACGACCGCAAGTGACTCCTCAAAGTTATGGGTTAAGCCTAAATCCTATCTCAAAGCCTTTTGATATTCTGGATTTTGGTAATAGGACTTCTTCATTCATGCAAACAACCACTAATGCTCCTCCTCTGTATGGACAAGTTGGAAAGAAAGACCCTGCAGAAATCAGAGAAGTCATTAGACAACAGCAGAAGTCATCCAGAAGAAGGAATGAGATCAGAGAGGGAAAGAGAAAAGTAGAAAGCTCCAGACCTACAGAAAGACAACGGACACCAAGTCCAGAAACACAGTCCAGTCCTAACCCTCAAACACAGCAGTTAATGATCCAAGGACATCAGGACCCTTTGGACTGCCCAACCAGGAAATGGGTAACATCGACTGTTCTTCAGTCTTCACCTAGTCTTTCTAACAATGACTCTGATGGTTATTATGATAACCACGACCCTATTGGAAGCTACTTCTCCCAGAGTCCACTTTCTCCTTCCCAAATCCTTATGACAAATAGGTACGAAGAATCCAACGTCTCTGAAAGCACATCAGAGGAAACCACTTCTTCATCCGAACAAAGTACTTCTACGGATGAAACAGAACAGGTATCTGACACAACTTCAGACACCTCATCCTCTGTGATACCTCATGTATTCATGGCAGACAGAGAACAAACAGAAACCAGTGCCTATAGACAGGAAGAAGCACAGTCAGATGAGTCAATGGAGGAAACTACTCCAAGAAGAACAGAGGGAAATACTAAGTTTACCTTTGATGACATCCCACGAAGCAAATGGCCTCAGCGCATCCAAGATTTCCTTGCGTGGTGCATCCACCAGAGGGTAACCGTATATAATACCTCTGACATCCTCACTAATCTGACCTCTAGTTTTCAGGGTCTTCTACAAACGTGGTGGAATCTGTTCTCTGAACAAGATCAAATTCAGATGGTAAACATGACTTTACCAGACTTCATGAACAACCTCCACCTTCATCTCATTGGCAACCCCAATGACCTCCTGGAAGAAAAAAGGACAGAATTCTTCCAGCGAAGATGCTGCTCTTACAAGGTACAAGACTTGGATAAACATTTCCAGAGAATGCTACACTTATTTCTTCATTTGGGTGGTGACAATACATACAAACCCGTGTTCCTTTCTTCGATAGAACCACCTATCTCTGCTATGGTAGAAAAGAGTCTTGTCAGTAAGAATGTTAGGATTGCTCAACTAACTGTTGGACAGATCCAGCAAGAAATAATTTCTGGGGTAAATGAGCTGTGCCAGAGAAAGGAGATCATACAAGGATTCCTGAACCAGGACAAACGCTTAGATCAGGTTTGTCGAGCCAAGAAAAACAGGTACAAGATTAAATGTACCGCCAAAGACTTGTGTTCTTGTGCTCCAGGAATAAAGCCTCACAAGACAAAACATGTAAGGAAGAACTCCTCCAAGGAAAAACGGTCTCCCAGGAAATCAAAAAGATTTCCAAGAAAGTGGAAGCGATTCCTCAGGTTCAAGAAAAGGGTTGGACCACAGAGAAAGTCAACCAGATGCTTCATCTGCAATAAGCTAGACCATTTTGCAAAGAATTGCCCCAGAAGGGGAAAAGGCTTAATGGCGCAGATTGAAGAGTGCACCCAGACATCCCTAAGGGATGATGATCTTGAATCTATTTTTTCCTTAGAAGACTTTCCAACTAAAAGGACAGTTTTTTGTCTTGAAGGAGAATTTTCAGGTGCAGATACAGACGAGGGAATATACACCATCAGAGTTCATCCAGAAGGACAGGACTTTCCTACCATTCCTGTAAGACAGGTACCTTCTGATGAATCCCATATTAGGACTGTCATTATCACAGGAGACTCTGAAGAGGAAGAAGCTTGTGAAGATTCCTCACAACAACAGCTCCCACTTATTGCTGCTACCCAAATGGCACCACATCTTAAGGTCCAGGTATATTTCTCCAAATACCATAGACCAGTTACTGCCATTGCTTTCATAGACACTGGAGCAGCAGAGAGCATGATAAATCCAGCTCTCGTTCCACAAGAATTTTTGGTACCATACATAAAGAAATTTGTGGCTGCATCGAGTGACGTGTTCCAGACAACCCATAGGACAAAGGATTTGAGGATAAAGCTCTTCCATAACTGCATTATCAAGTCCTCATTATTTGTCACTGATCTTCCAGGAAGAGACATAGTACTTGGATGGAACATCCTGCACAAAATGCCAGAACTGATGATCTTGTCTACAGGGCTCAAGTATCATGGAAATTTCAAGCCATATACATCACTAACCCGGATGTTTTCTATTGAGCCTGCAGAAAGAATGAAACAATTGTTCAGCTCATCTTTTGCAGAAAGCCATGAAGAATTTCTAAAGAAATGCCCTCATCCATTATGGAAAAATTCCAAATTCTTTGTTCGGCTACCATTCAAGCAGAATGAAGATATTAATCCCATAAAAGCCAGCCATTCAGGTATGAATCCTGATGATACTAAAGCTGCTAAGAAAGAGTGTACTTCTCTGTTGCAGCAGGGATTAATTGAGCCAACACACTCCCAATGGGCATGCGAGGCGTTCTATGTGAACAAACGTTCAGAACAAATCAGGGGGAAACGGAGGTTAGTGATAAACTATCAACCTCTAAACCAGTTCTTACAAGATGATAAGTTTCCTGTGCCAAGACGAACGGTATTATTCTCTTCACTTGCCAAAGCAAAAATATTTTCAAAGTTTGACCTTAAAAGTGGATTTTGGCAACTTGGCATACACCCTGATGACAAATGGAAAACGGGATTTTGCATCCCAGATGGACATTATCAGTGGACAGTTTTACCCTTTGGACTTAAGACTGCTCCATCACTTTTCCAAAAGGCCATGATTAAGATCTTTGAACCAATCTTGGACTCTGCCCTTGTTTATATTGATGACATCCTGCTATTCAGCCCAGACAGGCCTTCGCATGAAAAACTATTAGAACAGTTTGCAGGCCTTGTACAGGAACATGGCATAATGCTCTCAGAGAAGAAGATGAGACTGTTTGAACATTCAGTAGAGTTCTTGGGAATGAGACTAGCCAATGGACAATATCACCCTGGACCCCATATTGCCCAAGAATTATTAAAATTCCCAGACCTAAATCTTACAAAGAAACAAGTCCAGCAATTTTTGGGAATTGTTAACTACTTGAGAGATTTTGTTCCTAACATCAGCAGGTACACCAGCCCATTAGAGGCCCAACTCAAGAAGGATTCGACACCTTGGGGGCCTGCCCAAACAGAAGCAGTTAAGTATCTAAAGACCCATTTACAAATGCTTCCTCCCTTGCAGATTCCTTCAGATGGAGTCCGTATCCTCCAGACTGATGCAAGTGACCAATTTTGGGCTGCCATCCTCCTAGAGGAAAAGGAGGGAAAGCGTCAGGTATGCGCTTATAAATCTGGAAGATTTAATACAGCTGAGCAGCACTATCACTCAACAATGAAGGAAATTCTGGCCGTCAAATATGGCATTAAGAAGTTTGAATTCCATCTCATTGGCCATCATTTTGTTGTTGAAAGTGACATGTCTTCTTTCCCATCCATGCTAAAGTTCACACAGAAGAAGATACCGAATGCACAGCTACTCAGACTCTCAGAATGGATTTCCCAGTACAATTTCACGGCCAAGCACATTAAAGGCAAAAGCAATATAGTTGCTGATTTCCTCTCTAGGCCTTTTGATATTTCTAATCCTTCACTTCAGGAAGTTCCAAGCCTACAGGCCATGATACGGACATATGTGCCTAAACCACTAGACATGAGAAGGATTCTTCCCCCAGAGATTATCCACTATGATAACAAGGAACATGTGGAGGAAGTCCTTGCAAATGCTGGCCTTATGGTACAACGATACCTGGAAAGGATTTTTAGCAAATATGGGAAAATGATGTTCCCAGAACAAGGACTACATCCCTGCTACCCTTTCCTCAGAGTCATACCCATTGAACCAATGAATGTTTTTCCAGAAGAACTAAAATGGCTCTTATGGTATCTACTGCACAAATATATTATGGCTCTCGAATTTCCCACTGAAGAGCTACTCACTTATCTGGAGCAGTTAGGAGACCTTCACACATTCACTCCACACAGAAGGCCTCACTCTCATCTAGCTGAAGTGCTAACGTGGTTTGCACCACTACCGCAGTGGAAGACATGGATTGAAATACACCAAGACAAGTACTTTAAGTACGGCGGACTAACCCCCTATTCAGTTTATCTTTTTCGCAGGTACTGGTACTTTGATTCAAGACTACAAGCGATGGCATCCATCAACACCACAGATGAATTCTCCAGCCTTCCATTTTCGCTAGTCCATGAATCCTCATTCCATTCAGACCGAGAAATGGCCATCACCAACAATGAGTTCTTGAAGATCAGGCTTTGCAAAGAGAATGGAGTCCCATACTTAGACCCAGACGTGGTACTCCAACATCAGATCCAGTTCACTGACCCAAACCATGTCCACATACTCCAGTGCGCGCTCCACCAGCACGAGCACCAAGATGATGGAATATATTGGGAAGACATTGCACAAGATTTTCTCGACAAAGTGGACCTCGGCCCAAGCTCATCAGGCCAATCTGGCCCAAATCCAGAATCTTCATCAGCGGGTCCCTCTTCCACTCAGAAAAGAAGTTCAGCGCACTCTCCCGACAACCGAGGAAAGCGACCCAAAGAGTAGCCGCCCACGAGGAATAGCAAAGATGCCTTAGCGATAAGGTCGGCACCAGCAGCCAAAAAACTTTTTCAGGGGTTGCAAGATTCCTCCGCAAATTACGCTCCACTAACTTAGCTTTACAGCTTTGCTTTCATTCAGCAATAGTGTAGCCTTTGTAATATAAATAGACACTCCTACCCAAGGAGCAAGACAGAGCAATTTACATTCAGAGCTAATATACAAGTAGTTTTCCCATATCCATGGCCGGCTAAGCTTTTCTCAAGGTGTTATCTAGAAGTAGTGGTTTCCCAGATCGACAATCTCTCAGAAAACCCCCTCACCTTCGATAAACCCAAAAACATCTGCAAAACCCAGAAAACCCAAAAACATTCCAAAAAACCAGAAAACCCCAAATTCATGACCCTCTTGTCTAGCATTCATCGTGTGTGCTACCTTTTGTTCATTATCTCACTCTTGTTTCCAGAGTTTTCCAGGTTCTGCTTTGTTTTAATTATTTATCCTCTTTCACCTTTTTTAATATTTGTGTTTGGTTAAAGCTGGCAAGTCTTTTGCCTTGCTGTATGACGTCTATGTTATCTCGTATGTGATGGTGTGATCTGTTTAAGGGAAAGACTCTTCCCCAGACAAACTTGAAATCTTATGATAAGTGTTGTGGTTTTAGCTACTAAGACTCTAAGTTGAGAAATGGATGTTTGCAGTACACCGTTAACTTGGTAGGGTTCTCTCAGAACCGTAAAGCTATCGACTGCCATAAGGACCACTTGCCGTTATAGCCAGGAGGGCTGCCAGGCGCAGGTCGCGGCCACTGATAGTAGGTGTGATGAGACCTCCGCTAAGAAGACGCTGTTTCCGCAAACCCCCCTTTCCCAATAGCGATGTCCTACGTAGCCATTTCAACAGCATTCGTCGTCAGTATGACGAGCCACTCTGGAAGAAGAAGAAAACCCTTAAGCATTTCACTCGCACCATCACTGCACTAGATGAGTACATAGACTATAAGGCCCGAAACTGTGTACTTCACACAGTTGAGGCCCAGCTTTCCTACTTTAGTTGCATGAACCCAGGAGAAGAATGGATCTTCCTCAACCCTTGGGATTTATGTGGCGGATGGACTACCCTCCGCAACCATGTCCAGTATCGGCAGTTTCTTGCTTGGTATATCAATCAACATCTGTATTTATCTACTGCCTAATTTTATGTTCTACTTTCTCTTATCTTATCTAAAAGGACTCGGAAATCCTTTTAGTAAAAATCCATCTTCATATTTTCCGCTGCCTTGTTTCCGACCTTAAACAACTCTCGCGTTGTTCTGTTCTGGTGGTCGAAGCTTCTGTCTTTGTACAACTTCCTTCTGTGTCTTTATCTGATTAGATGTCAGCTTCATTCATCTTTCTTCTTGCTTTCTTAAGTTGTCCCTTGACAGTCGTACTATTGGTATCAGAGCCCTGCTTCCTTTTTCCTTTTCGAGGGGAGTGAGAGATCTAGACTGGGAACCCTACCTGGAGAAGCACCTTGCCCACACCACCATGGATAACACCATCATTAGGATGAAATAC
>JAKZET010000031.1:0-22105 GCA_023653495.1 Melastoma candidum
GGAAGCGGCTAACGTTACGTGCACGTAACGTTACGTGCTTTACTAAATTTCATCAATCGGTTAGTAAAATTTACTAAATTTTTTAGTAAATTTTACTAAACAGTGACCATTTTACTAAATTTTTGTAGTAAAATTGTTAGTAATCGGGTACTAACGGGGTTAGTAAATTTCATTAGTAATTTACTAACCCCGTTAGTACCCGATTACTAACGTTACGAACCCCGTTAGTACCCGATTACTAACGTTACTAACCCCGTTAGTATCCGATTACTAACATTTTTACTAAAAAATCTGTCTTGATTCGTAAAATCGGTAGTAATCGGATACGAACGGGGTTAGTAACGTTAGTAATCTGGTACTAACGGGGTTCGTAACGTTAGTAATCGGGTACTAACGGGGTTAGTAAATTACTAATGAAATTTACTAACCCCGTTAGTACCCGATTACTAACGTTACGAACCCCGTTAGTACCCGATTACTAACGTTACTAACCCCGTTCGTATCCGATTACTAACGTTTTTACTAAAATTGTTAGTAATCGGATACTAACGGGGTTAGTAACGTTAGTAATCGGGTACTAACGGGGTTCGTAACGTTAGTAATCGGGTACTAACGGGGTTCGTAACGTTAGTAATCGGATACTAACGGGGTTAGTAAATTACTAATGAGATTTACTAACCCCGTTAGTACTGGATTACTAACAATTTGCCTAAAAAATCACTGTTCAAGTTTAGTAAATCTTACTAATTATATTTGTAAAAGTTCGAAACTTTTAGTAAAGATTTAGTAAAATTGTTCGTAAATCTCCGCTCGATTTAGTAACGCGTTACTAAATAGTTTAGTAATTTACTAAAATTAACAGTGAACTCCGAACCTAATGACTAACCTTTTGCTGGTGTGAAATTACGTAAATGCCCCCGTTCGTTTTTACTAAATGGTTTACGAACCTAGTTAGTAACCCATCGTTTTGCTTTTGCGATCGTCGTTGCCATACGAACGTCTTCCCCTCCGACCCTCCCCTCCCACCGTCCCCTCCAAGCAGCTTCTTTGCGCGTCCCCTCCGACCCTCCTCTCCGACCGTCGACGGTCGGCGTCCCTTCCGAGAAGTTTCCCTCCGACCGCATTCCTCTCGCCGGTGCTGCAGGTGCTTGATTCGGAGGACGCAGGAGTAGTGAAGTGTGCTGCCTGCCCTTCCCAATGTGTTAGTGAAGTTAGTTGCGAACTTCACAGGTGAGCTGCAGGTGATCTGCAAGTGATCTGCAGGCGGGGAGGAATGTGGTCGGAGGGGACGCGCAAAGAATGCGCTCGGAGGGGGACGATCGGAGAGGAGGGTCGGAGGGGAGCAACGACGAGCGCGAACGCAACGGGAAAAAAATGGGTTCGTAACTAGGTTAGTAAACCATTTAGTAAAAACGAACGGGGGCATTTTCGTAATTTCACACCAGCCACAGGTTAGTAATTAGGTTCGAAAATCACTGTTAATTTTAGTAAATTACTAAACTATTTAGTAACGCGTTACTAAATCGAGCGGAGATTTACGAACAATTTTACTAAAGCTTTACTAAAAGTTTCGAACTTTTACAAATATAATTAGTAAGATTTACTAAACTTGAACAGTGATTTTTTAGGCAAATTGTTAGTAATCCAGTACTAACGGGGTTAGTAAATCTCATTAGTAATTTACTAACCCCGTTAGTATCCGATTACTAACGTTACGAACCCCGTTAGTACCCGATTACTAACGTTACGAACCCCGTTAGTACCCGATTACTAACGTTACTAACCCCGTTAGTATCCGATTACTAACAATTTTAGTAAAAACGTTAGTAATCGGATACGAACGGGGTTAGTAACGTTAGTAATCGGGTACTAACGGGGTTCGTAACGTTAGTAATCGGGTACTAACGGGGTTAGTAAATTTCATTAGTAATTTACTAACCCCGTTAGTACCCGATTACTAACGTTACGAACCCCGTTAGTACCAGATTACTAACGTTACTAACCCCGTTCGTATCCGATTACTACCGATTTTACGAATCAAGACAGATTTTTTAGTAAAAATGTTAGTAATCGGATACTAACGGGGTTAGTAACGTTAGTAATCGGGTACTAACGGGGTTCGTAACGTTAGTAATCGGGTACTAACGGGGTTAGTAAATTACTAATGAAATTTACTAACCCCGTTAGTACCCGATTACTAACAATTTTACTACAAAAATTTAGTAAAATGGTCACTGTTTAGTAAAATTTACTAAAAAATTTAGTAAATTTTACTAACCGATTGATGAAATTTAGTAAAGCACGTAACGTTACGTGCACGTAACGTTAGCCGCTTCTGAAAATTTGTGTTTGAAAGACTGAATTTAACTTCTCAAAGGAATTTTGTGTTCTAAATTCGATCTTTTTCAAATTTTTAAGATAAAATCGCCGTGTGAAAAATCAATTTTTTTAACATTCAAAATTGTGAAATATACTTATTTAATAAAATAATTTTAAAATTAGGCACTTTAGTTCATAAAATAATTTATAGACCAATATTACGTTTGTGACGCAGGTGTGGACCATCACAAGATCGGCATAACATTTTAAAAAAATTTAGATGAGACAGATGGTTGTATGGTTCGTGAGATATGGCTTTTACCATCTTAAATGGGCATTTTTAGCCGGATAACTTCCTAGTTGATGGAAACCATCAACCAGAAAAGCCTAGGCAAATTTTGCTTAAGGAGAAAAAAATGAAAAATGAAGTGTCCATACTGCTTCGCGGGCATGAGGCGTAGCACCACCACACGACAAGGCCATCATTAAAAGAGTGCTCCTATTGCGGCAGGATAATCTCGGAGTATCACCAACACTTCCCTTCCACAATCACCACCACCAACTCTTTTACCTTCACCCAAATTACTCCCCTCCATATCTATCCTCTCTCCCACTAAACCCTTCCCTCTGACGGCCCCAATGCCAACCCCTTTGAATCAATGAGATTCGCTCCACCAACTTTGTCTTCTCCCTCGAGCCTTCTCTTCCTCTCTCCTTCATCTCCTCTTTCTCCTTATCGGATCTCTGCAATGAACCTCTAGGATTACTTATCAAAGAACAAGAATATGTTTGTTAACCTAAAAATCAATCGAATTCTTATTCCACCAAATCGAAATTTTGAATGTCAAAACATTCGGAATGTTGAGGAGAAAAAGATGAACTACAACTCAACTACACTATCAATCACTCATTCCCTCTATTTGTACAATCATTTAGTTAGTTCTCCAGCAACATGTAATAACTAAAACTAATGTAACTGCATTCTTCCTCTTTATCTCTCAGCACTTTCTTCCATAAACTTCTCCTTCTTGGCTCATGCCTTGACCCATGACAATCATCATTACACAAAGCTTGTCCCAAACTTAACTACAATGACTTGGCCTTAAACTCATTGTTCTTAAACAATGACTTAATAAAGCCTTAAATCCAGGCTTTATTAACTACAATGACTTGGCCTTAAATCCTGGCAGGATTAGATTCTAAGGCCAAGTCATTGTTCCACTGTTCAAGCTTAACTACAATGACTTCACAAAACATGTCCTCAAGCTTTATTAAAATAAAATCGAGGAAACTGTTGAACATACCTCTTTCGATTCAATGGTCAATTGATGTTGATCTTCCTCTTCTGAATAGAACACAACTGATGGCGGTCTGTGACGCTTCCTAAGCAAAAAAATGGGGAACATTGGGTGAATCTTCGCTTCTGCTAGTAGTTGCAACTTATATGCTATTGTTCCTATCTTAGCAATGGTAGGAAAAGGGCCAAAATTTCGAGGTGATATCTTAGCTGAGGCTCTATAAGTCATTGTTTTCTGTCTATGTGGTTGCGGCTTGACATATACATAATCTCCCACTCAAAGTGCATATATATTTTTCTTTTATCTACCTGAATTTTCATTCTATCTAACGCTTTCTTAAGATGGAACTTAAGCATCTCCACACATGCTTCCTTTGCACACAAACTTCAATCAATTGCTTCCATAGCACTATTCCCTGTAATATGAGGCAAATGTACAGCTAATTTTTTACCATGGACTATTTCATACGGATCCGTTTAGTAGGCGAACGATAAGCCGTATTATACCACCATTTTGCCAACCAAATCCAGTTCATCTAATCCTTGGGCCTAGCTTGTTGACATCAAGATCAACCTGTTGTAATTTGAATAATTGTTCCCAGAATGCACTAAGAAACACTATCTCGATCAGAAATAATAGATTAAAGGCATTTTATGAAGCCTGAAAATCTAATCCTACAAAACTTGTTCCACTGTTGTTGCGAAAATGGATGACTTAGAGGAATGAACTATGCTTACTTATTAAGTCTGTCAACCATCGCCAAGATTGTAACTTTCCCTTTTGATTTTGGAAATTCTTCAATAAAGTCCATTAATATATTGGTTCATATAGCATCAGGTATGGGAAATGGTTGTAATAAACTTGTTGGTTTTTACAAGATCGATTTGCATTGTTGACAAATGCTGAAACTTCTAATGTAATTTCTGATACCTCTCTTCATTTTCTTGCAATAAAAGAGTTCAGTTATTCATTAGGTAGTTGGTTGCATCCTTAAGTGACCTCCCATAGAGGTGTTATGAAACAGACAAATAATCTTGTGTTTCAGAGCTAAAATGTTCTTATTTGGAAGGAAGGGTAGGTTGGTGATCGAGAGGATGAAAGTCTAAAACAGAAGATTATTTGTCTGTTTCATAATAGCACTATGGGAGGTCTCTCAATGAGTTCATGAGTTCAAAGAAGCCTGAAAATCTGAAACAGAAGATTATGTGCTTCATGAGTTGAAAATGTTGTGTCTTCTAGATTCATTCTAACTTGCTAATACCCTAATCTCAAATCAATCTTTGAAAATGTCTCAGCTCTATGTAACTCATCCAAGGGTTCTTTTATGATTAGCATGGGAAACTTTACCCAAACTCTATGCTTATTTAATTCCCTATAATCAATGCGTAATCGTCATGTCTCATCTTTCTTTTTCACCATGACAATAGGAGAAGAAAAAGGGTTATGACTTGGCCTTATAACCCCGGCCTACAATAGTCTTTCACCATCTTTTCTGTAGCCCCCTTTCGTACTACTAGATATCAATAATGCCTGACATTTATAAGAGATCTCTCTTCCTTCCAGTAAATTTTGTGGTCACATGTTTTATGGGGAGGAAGCCCCATAGGTTCTTTGAATATGTCTTCATATTCTTCTAATAGTTGTTGCATCTCAACCAAATTGTGAATAGCCCCTTTTTCCTCTGCTTCAGATTGGTTTCAAATCGAAATTTGTAAAAAGTTGTACAGAAGTTGAGTTACTGCCTTTATGAATATATTTCTCATTTATCCAACTTATTCTACATTTTTTCCTCCTCTCCATACATGTTTATTCCCTTTGAAAGTAAATTCCATTCCCATCTGCTGGAATTAGAAAAAGACAAGGTTCGAGAGTTGAAAGCCATTGCACTCCTAAAACCAGATCACAGCTTCCCAATGAAACTATCATAATATCAACGGTAAAGGTCTCTCCTTGTAGTTGCCAAGTAAAGCTCTGGCACATTAATCAGCTATAAAGGGTCTGTCATTAGCTACGATAAAATAATTGGACAATTCCTTTTCATTGAACACCTAAGTTTCTTTATTGTACCCTTGTCCAAAAAATTGTTTATGCTACGAATCTATTAAGATATTTAGGCTATTTCCTCTCTCTTTCCCTATGACTATCATGGTTTGAAAAGATGAATTTCCATTAATGACATTAAAAGAAATCAAAGGTGGCACATCCTCTTGAAATTTCTTATGCTGCTCTGGTTCTTCCCCATCATATACAGCTTCCAACTCTTGTGTTATCACCTCCATACTTTGCAATTGTACTTTTCATTTGTGACCGGCTATGAACTTCTCTGGACAGAAAAAGCAAAAATTTTTTGCTCTTCTTTCTGCTATAAACTCAGGGGTTAATTGTTTCCTTGTCGCTCTTGGCTGAAGAATGTTGTTCATTGTTGGTTTAGTCGCATTGTTAAACTGAGATTGTTGAGGACTAATTGATTTCATCAACAGTCTCTCTAGTAATGTTTCAGTCCTCCGAGACATCGAACATTATGTGCTCTCCTGCAACCTTGCTACGATATACACATCTTTAAAATCTGAGGCTTAATCATCTGAACTGCATTTTCAGGATAAGGCTGCAATACTCAAGAAACGACTTTTAGTCCATCATTTCGGAAAATTTATTGTATTAATAATACATCAAATTTTTCTTGATAATCTTTTACTCTATGTACATCAATCTGTATCCAACTCATCAGTTCAGCTATTGGGTCATCATATAATTATCCTCCAAACCTAGTTAAAATGGCAGATTTTTATTCTTCCCAACCAGGCCAAATTCGAGAGATTTCCCTTTCATCAAAGATTGATGCCACAACAAAGCCTTACCCTCAAAATGAATAGACATCGATTTTACCTTAAGATGATCCGGCGGTGCATCTACTTCGAAAAAATAATCACATTTGTAAATCCAGCCTTGAACATCTTCTCCTTTAAACCTTGAAAAATCAATCTCGGTAAAACGACCAAAGCTGGATTGAAGATTACCAAGATGCCCTTGCATTTCTATCAAATCCCGACCGGCTACTCCATGTCCTTCTTGTGATTCTTCCAATCCTCTGACTTTGGTATTCATCTCTTGTAGGTGATTAGTGATCATCAACATCATCTCCCGTTGCACTCGCATTTCCTCACAAAATTTACCTTGATACTGTTGTTGCTGCGCAAGAAAGTCAGTCCATGACTCCTTCATGTTCTTTTGAAATTCTTCTGTCATCGCTTGAGCTTTTGTTGTCATCACCATGAACTTTGCTGCAGGATTGAGACAACTGATACCAATTGCAATGAACCTCTAGGATTGCCAAGAGAAGAAGCTCAAGAATAAGAATAGGATTGTTAACCCATAAATCAATCGAATTGTTATTGAACCAAATCGAAGTCTTGAATGTCAAAACAATTAGAATACATAGAAGGAAGTCATGAATTACAACTAAACAACGTTACCAATCACTCTATTTGTATATAGGTTTAGATAGTTATCTAACAACATGTAACTAACTACAACTAATGTAATCGCATTCTTCCTCATCATCTATCAGCTCTTTCTTCCACAATCTTCTCCTTCTTTGCTCATCGCCTTGATTCATGACAGTCTCTTTGCGGACCTCAAATGCACCCTTGACGTCACTTCTCAGTCCTTGAATTCCTCTTTGTCATCATCCAATGGCGCAGTCGTCGATAACATTAGGGCATATATGCATATCATGTAGGTTACTTCGATCCTTGGGTTAAACGGCGAAAGGGATGTTACAGATCATGTTGTGAGGTAGTTTCGCGACTGTTACAGTGCCACATGTCTTCGGAACAAGAGTGTCGAATCTCTTGCGATTGCAGCACTTGTTCATGGCATTTGTGACGCACAAGAGGTGAGGACCCCCCAAATGTGTCAATTTTCCTCTAGCTATATGTTGGCGTAGGTGATAACTACACTATTCTAGTAGAGCAGATACCAAAATACTCAGAGTCCAATTTGATCATTGCAAGAGATTGTTGGAAATTGCAGCTATTTCGTTCATTTAAGCCCATTTTCATGCTTAGGAAGTTCTCTAATTATAACCAACTAGGAAAAGGGTTTTATGATTATCACCTTCTCCCACATTTGGAGTTAATCAATAATCAACTTTATAATAGCGCTCCCGATGACAAGCATATGGGGAAGATGAATATATTTTTATGTAATCTTAGTTTTGCAATTAATTGCAAATTGATTAGTTTTATGCTTTCAACTGGATTGCAAATTGATTATTTTTATGCTTTCAACTGGGGAATGAATATGAAATTCATTCTTGTTCTTAGAGAAACCATGATATTTTATTCAGATGGAGATGTATTGTTCCTCTTGTCCAATGGTCTGGGGAATATGCAAAGAAGTTCATTGTACCTTGTGTTAGAAAAGTAGGTTGATGTTGAACTAGTAAGACGTTTTCAGTGCATATGACCCTTTTTATATGGGAACTAGAGGATAAGCATATATATGGGTGTTGATATAATCATGTTTAGATGATGACAAAGTGTGAGTATTGCTAATGTGCTATTTAAGTGTACAGAGAAATATGTCTTCAAGTGTAGAAGTCAATTTATGTTATATGAGCAATATGAAGCGAGTTATGTGGAAGACCTCAATGAAGAAAGAGATCTAGCCCTAAAAAATGGAGTTCAACGTACTAGGCTCATTATCAATATCTATTATCTCTGATGTAGTGATAAACATTTGCGTGATAAAGGAAATAACTTTCCTTACTGAAGTACGTACAACAATTATAGAAGAGCTTATTTATAAATGACGATTTCCTTATTCAAGATTATTTATATGCAAGCACATAAGAGATGATTATCCTAAAAGGCTTAATGTTATTTTTTATTGAATTAACTCATAAATTAAGTCTAGGTTCACTCGTAGAAGTGACTTGCTTGTCAAGTTTACTCCTTGGTTGTTTGGAAAGATATCTGGAGATATGTTTCTTAACTTGAGTGATCCATTCGTTATGAAAATTAGCCTTGATCTAGGGATGGGAACATTTTCATGTTAAGGAAAAGAATTACCCCAAAGCCAATTCTATATACGGAAAGTGTCAATTATGCTCAAGCAGAATACAGACTCTGAACGAAATGCATTATCCTTGACCTGAAGCATTATTTGCTTATATAATAGTTTATGGATAATGTTTACGGAGAGCAAGGCAAGAAATCATGTCGGCATTGCACATGATTTGAGAAAGCTTCATCAACCTCAAGTTTAAATACAAGAATGAAAAAAACATGAAGACCAACGTTCCTACTTAGAGCTTACTAGAAATTCATATGTCTTTGTGGGTCCAAAAAGCATGAGAGCGTACATGTTGAATCACCTAGCCAATCCTATTCAGTGAGAGAGTCTTTTTGTAGCTACAAACTGGTTGTTCTGTTGCGAAGCTTCTTATGCGGGTTGTTAGTCACATAGAACGTGTGCAAAGGAAGTTGCAGGACAAGAGATCTTGTGCAGGTGTGTGGTAGCCACGGGAGAGAAAGTGTGGAGCCGAAGTTAGTCACGATGTGACCGTGCAAGTGGTAGTTAGTCACGTAGTAGTCAGTCACTGTTTGGGCAGAAGTGTGCATCTGTAATTTCTCATATTCTCTATATCGTGAATATGCTCTTATTGGGTGAGCGTCGGGAGAGTGGACGTAGGCCTTGATTGCCAAACCACTATAAATATTGTGTGTTAACTAATTAACCAATAAGGCAACATAACACAAATATGGGAATTTATTTAGCAGATCCAGATTCTGTAATATGATATAAGGGTATTTCTATAATCAAATAGACGACGAAAAAGTGCTAAAGATCTTAAAGCACTAATTCAACCTCCTTATTTATGCGATTCTATTCCAACAATGGGTTAGCTTAGAACTATCACGTATTTTTATTCACACTTCAAATCCAACAGACTGGTAGTTAGTGAGGTAGTTAAATGCGGGAGTCGGGTAGTGGAAGAAGGTTAAGAAGTTGTAGGAAGAAAGAGATTGGGAAATGGGGTATAGACGATAACTTGCATTTGTTGATCTGTGGTGGAGCGTGGAGGCCTGATGGCTTCGATTAGGTGGAAGCTATGATTGCGTCTTTGGTTTTCTTTGAGTAAATGAGAAAAAGTTCAGCTGCTACTCAAATTACGACACCATGATGGTGGATACAAAGCTATGATGTGTTGTTCATGAACATGATCACATTCAACGAACAAGGAAATACGTAATAAAGAAGATATTGTAGTGAACAAATATTCAACAGTTAATCATTCATGGGCGCATGTTGTTGAGGATCAATGCAGTGTTGACCAAAATCAGACGGATTAACGCTAAACCATTCAATGCATTCATAGACGATTGTTAATTATTATTCAACCGAACGACAACCTACCATTTCCTAAAAGAACAGCATCTCAGAAAAATATTGTTGTCAATCTATTATGTAATCCAAATGTTTCATTCACGGGCGTAAAGGTGGTTGTTGGGCTTCAATGCAGTGTTCACCTAAATCTGAATGCATGAAAAATAAACCATTTACTACTTTCATGGTCAACTTGTCGATCAGTCGAGAGCCTATCGTTTCTTTTGTTGAGGGTTACATGCAGGTTATTTTTTTATTGAAGTAGTCTCGCGGTTGGCCATCACGTATTTCTCGCATTTTTGGAACATAATGTCTGTTACACTAAGATGAGGTGAATTAGTGTTAAAGTCCAATTAAGGATTTTTAACTCCTTTTGGATAAACCCCGCAGCGGAAGAAAGCTTCTATAAAACAGAACCTTATGAACAGGCTTCTGCAAGACATAACGTACGAATATGATTGCGATTTGATTTGACGGACGCAAGGATATTTATAGTGGTTCGGCAAACTTTCCCTACGTGCACTCTCATCCAGAATTTGGATGGTTATCACTAAAACGAACTGTAGTAGCGATACAGAAGGTGATACATGATAAGCCTTCTACAGCACAGACCATAAGGTTCTGCACCAAAGGACTATACAACACAGATCAAAAGGTTCTGTATCAAAGGTGACTCCGTACACGTGTTAACGTGACCAACAAATAGAAACCAAGGACAATCCCCTCAGGACAACAACTTCGTGGCATACCCCATGCAAGCACGTAGCGAACGCTACGCAAGTCGATAGCGACCCCTGTATGATGGATTTTCCCTCCGTTGCTCCACACGACCTGTGCGACTTCCTCGGGATAGTGACAACGTGGCGAACCCCACACAAGCATGTAGCAAGCTATACGCAAGCATGCAGCAAGCCCCACGCAAGAAGATAGCAGCCTTTGTCCTATGTTCCTGCACACAGATCGTTACACTACAGAAGCTGGTCATTCCCTCACCTTTTGTGCTCTAGGGGTTTATGCCCTTCGCTCCGGCTCACTACACGTTGGCCACGCGAGCCTCCAGTCGCACGCCTCCATCAACGTCCTCTACAACCTCAACTTAAGAGTCCCTCATAGCGCTCGGGTCACTCTCCCAGAAGACTTCTCCAGCGATTCAGCCTTCTACAGCTCACATCTCTCGTGTGTGACTAACAAGACTCAAACAAACGAAAAATTACAAGCTCCAACGTCTGACAAGTATGTCTGATGTTTTCTTCTTTACAATGCAACCGAATCCTTATTTATACACAATTACAAAACTCTAAGCATAGAAGGTAGAATTGACTAATATAGCTTCTACACTTAATGGAAAACGAATAAATCATTGATATTAATTCCATTAATATGCAAATGAATCTCCCATTGGTAAGCATCTGTTGGAGATGAGATCTGATTAAGAATAATTAATTTAATCATATCCCCATGGATAAACGTTACAGAAGGTTACATATTACGAATAACCTTCTATGAATGAAAATAATTAAAAATTAATTTCTACAAGTTATTTTGTGAGATTCATAATGTCTATTTCGATGAATCTGAACAAATAACACGTTTTTTTATCTAAAGAAAAATTATTTAAGGAATACATGATCCGTATAATATATAATCACTCATGTAAAACTTCAATAAATAGATAATTTATTTCCTTCAATTGGAAATATATTATTCATTTTATTTCTTTGGTAACCAAACCAATTCATTCCGATAAGATAATTATCCTAATCATATGGTGCGAGTACGAGTCTTGCATTTTACAGAACTATATGGTTTCTCTCGAACAGAGCATAGAAGCTTTTGTTATAGAAATGAACTTTTCACAGAGAAACAAGGCTTCTGTGACGTATAGAGCATGAAGCTTCTGTATTTTAGCCTGACAAAAATGATGAGTTTTCACTTTTGCGCTCCCAGCAAAGGTGACAATATAATATCACTATTCGCCTTCTCAGTAGAAGGTTGATTATGAGCTTTGATACTCATAGCCCATTACACCCACAAAGTTATAGAAAATCAAAGATTTTTCTATAAACAAAACACAGAGCGAAGTACTCCCCCTTAACACAATTTCTCCCCATTTTTTCATATAAAAAACAAGGAGAACGGAACGTTATAAAGGAGAAGCATATACTGTAGAAGTGTTATTCAATGCAGGAAGTGTGTCCATAAATGACACTTATTACATCAAACCATGAAGCCAAGAAATGTAGTTTTTAACCTAAGTTACTGATAATCCAAAACAACAAACAAGTTCATCCGCAGAAGGGGACTCAACAAGGTTATCGCGCAGAAGCTTGTCCTGGCGTTACCATGCGAGTCAGATCCAGAACCATACGCTAGAGTATGCGAATGTCTTCCCCATTTTCCATAGCTTGCTGCTTAAGATCTTTGAAGAGTGAGTGGAGATCCGAGAGAGATAACACATCCTCAGCTGATCCAGGTGCATTCTGTGCAACAGAGGTTTTACCAGCAGAAGGTGCTGCAACAGCAGCAGCGCTCTTCTTAACTACTTTGGGGGCTGGAGGTTTCTCCTCAACGTAGGGATGGATCTGCAGATTTCCCTTTGATCGTCCACGTAGTGCCCGTCCTCACATAGTGCATGCTGGTGATGATTTGCTTCCCAAAGATTCCAACCCTCCACTTCTCTTGCATAACACATGCATTAGAAGGAATTCCAGCAAGTTTTAGGAGTTCGACGATTATCTGATCATAGGGGAGAGCTTTCAAGTGGTGTTGGAGCACCTTTTCATGTGCTGAAAGACCAGCAGTCCAAGGTTAAAGGGGATCCCTTTCAAAATGTCTGTCATGATCAGAGCATCATATGGAGTGATGGCGTCCAAGCTCCCACTACGCGGCAGAAGGCAGAACAACATAATACGGTGTAGGATTCTGCTTTTGATGTCCAACCTCGTGGACTCTAGATACCTTGGCACTTGTGCTTTCTTCCCAAGGATGATGCTATAAGAAGAGGCCCTTTCAAGCTCAGACAGAGGGTCGTATTCGTCACATCCAAACATCTGATTCACATCATGGGCGGAGAAGACAAAGGTAACCCCGTCGACAACTGTCTTGATGAACTTAATAAGAGGACCATCCTCATGAAACGTTATGTTGGCGTAGAACTCTCTCAGTTTCACTACGGACAACTCAGAATACGTTTCGCATAAGGATTTCAATCCAAGTCTCTCAAAGAGGGGTGATATGTAAGATCATTAGCCGCAAACCAATTGAAGCCCATGCGCTTGAAGACAGCAATCGGTCTACCCATAGCATCACAACTGGGCAGCCTAGGATCAACAAGAACTTCATCTATCAATTTTTGTGAGAAAAGAGTTGTTACCAATTGGATGAAGCCTTTGATGGCCTCGTTGTTGGTGTCTTCCATGGGAGAAACCTTTGCCGGTGACTTGGGTTTCTTTACGTTGATCTTTCATGGATGAGCTCACGGTCTCAGACTTTCCTTTTCAGCCTGTTTCGGGAAGCAACAACCCCGGGCTTCATAGCATCATGGAGAAGTTTGGCATTAAGAGTAGAGGCGTCTGTTGTACAACTTTTTGGGATGCAGAGACTATGCACTTTTGTTTCCTATCCGGCGTGGAGAGCACCTGAGGAGTGTCTTCAACCTCCAGGACCTCATCATCAGCCTCATCATCAAGAGAATGTTGTTTTTCATTGTTAGAAATAACATCCTCAACGACCTCATCAGCATTGGACGAGTTATCATCCTCACCAACAAGAGGGGAATCCTTAGCAGAGGGCTGAGCGATAGGAGGAACCTCTGTGTGGCGAGTGGAGTCCCATCCATATCTTCCAATTCCTCTTGGATAAGAGCTTTGGGAAGTCCCAGGTCCTCTGAGGTGGTTTGCTCATCAGCTGAGTGTTCAGCGAGGATGGTGGACTATTCCTTTGGAGGAGATGGAGGTTTCTCCGACGAAGAGGGAGTGGCGACGGCAAGAGCCTTTTTCCGAAGAAATTTCGACTTGGGTGCCATGGAGTTGGGAGAATCGGAGATTGAGAGCTTAGGGTTTCGTGGATTCTTTGGTGAAGATGAAACAAATGAAGTGAGGACTTCTAAAAAAATAAGAAAAGAGTATTTTCTTTCCTAAAATTTATTTTGTTAGAAAGAAAATACTTTCTTTCCTATAATTTATGTTTTCTAAAAGATTTGTTTAAATTGAAATATTTTTTTCCATCTAACTTCTCAAAATTGAATCCTCTGGAGATTTGATCACGCAATACGTTTCAATCTCCAAGATTTTGTTCATATGAACTGCAGAAGGTCCGCTATTTTGAGACTTTTGCATTGTAGAAGGAAGCGATTTTTTCTCTTCTAAAGATTTTCTTTTGGACTTAAATTTCAAACTTGAATCTTTCTAAATCAAATTTTGAAACATAATCTATTAGGATTATATGGTGATACGTGATCAACCTTCCACAACACAGACCAGAAAAATGTACTAAAGGTAACTATACAACAATACCAGAAGGATGGATTTTCCCTATGCAAGTAGTAGACAGCGAACCTATGCAAGTAGACAATGACCCCTGTCCAAGGATGGATTTTCCCTCCGACGTCTCCACACGACCGGCGCAACCTCCTCGAGATAGCGACTATATGGCGAACCCCACACAAGCACGTAGCAAGCCCTACGCACGCACGTAGCAAGCCCCATGCAAGCAGACATTAGCCTTTGTCCTAGGTTCCTGCACACACAGAACGTTACACCACAGAAGCTGGTCAGTCCCTCACCTTTTGTTCTCCTAGAATATCTGCCCTTCTCTCCGACCCACTGCACGTTGGCCATGCCAGCCTCCAGCCGCACGCCTCCAGCAACATCTCCTGCAGCCTCCACCCAAGAGTTTCTTGTAGCCCCCAAGTCACTCTCCCAGAATACTTCACCAACAATACAGCCTTCTACAGCTTACGTCCATCGTATGTGACTAACAGACTAAAACCAACGAAAAATTAGAAGCTCCAACGTTTGACAAGTATGTCTGATGTTTTCTTCTTTAGAATGCAACCGAATCCTTATTTATACACAATTACAAAACTCTAAGCACAGAAGGTAGAATTGACTAATATAGCTTATACACTTAAATGGAAAACGAATAAATCATTGATATTAATTCCATTAATATGCAAATGACGTCTCCCATTGGTAAGCATCTATTGGAGATGAGATCTGATTAAGAATAATTAATTCAATCATACCCCATGGATAATTGTTATAGAAGGTTACAGATTACGAATAACCTTCTATGAATGAAAATAATTAAAAATTAATTTCCACAAGTTATTATGTGAGATTCATAATGTCTATTTCGATTTGGACAAATAACACGTGTTTGTTATCTAAAGAAAAATTATTTAAGGAATACATGATCCGTATACTATATAATCAAGGCAAAATACACGTTTATAGCCCTAAGTATGGTCGAACTTTCTTTCGTGTCCACATTTTTCTTTGCTTTATAACAACGTCCGCAACTTTGTATTGTACCTTTTTTTTCTAGCCAATTCGTGACAGCGTTACCGGGAGTCTGACGTGGCTTTGACGGCGACCTACGGGTGTTGAGGTGGCAATGTTATGTATAAGAAAAATGCAAAATATACGTTTGTAGCCCTAAGTATGGTCGAACTTTCTTTTCTGTCAACATTTTACTTTGTTATATGAAAATGTCTGCAACTATGTGTTGTAACTTTTTCTTACCCAATTCGTAACGGCGTTACACCTTACCATGACGTGGCAGTAACGGAGTCTTACGTGTATCTTGATGTGGCAGCCTGATGACGGGGTGAGGTTGCTGCTGACGGTGGTGATGCGGCAGACGGTGAGGATGGGTTACGGGATGGTGGAATGGGTGGTGCTCGACTGGAACTTGAACGCTATTGATGTTAACCCTAATCGTCTTCGTCTTTGTCAATCGTTAAACCCTATTCGCGTTCTGACATTTAAGGAAGAAACAATTAGGGTTAGTTTTTATGGATAACAACCTTTAGGGAAGAACCCCGACCTTCCTTCAACTTTTTTTAATTTTAACACTTAATAATGCCACATCGCGCAGTCATACTCCTCTTGTGGGACGTGCATATTTTGTCCTACGTTGTGATTTTTTGTCCAGGTAGGATTGCCACATCAAGATACATCTAGGACTCCGTTACTGCCACATCATGGTAAGGCGTAACGCCGTCACGAATTGGCTAGGAAAAAGGTACAACACATAGTTACGGACATTTTCATATAACAAAGTAAAATGTTGACATAAAAGAAAGTTCGACCATATTTAGGGCTAGAAACGTATAGTTTTCGTTTTTCTTACGCGTAGCATTGCCACCTCAACACCCACGTAGGACACCGTCAAAGCTACGTCAGACTCCCGGTAATGCCGTCACGAATTGGCTAGAAAAAAGGTACAATACAAAGTTGCGGACGTTTTTATATAGCAAAGAAAAATGTGGATACAAAAGAAAGTTCGACCACACTTAGGGCTATAAACGTATATTTTGCCTATAATCAATCATGTAGAACTTTCATAAATAATAACTTATTTCCGACAATTGGAAATGTATTATTCATTTTATTTCGTTGGTAACCAAATTATTTGATTTCGATCAGATAATTATCCTGATCAATTTGGATAATTCCCATGAAATATTCACATTTAATTTAGTAATTTTATATTACTTAGAAAAATATTTCCTTACAGAAGGTTCTCATCTGGAGTAGCTTCTGTCATGTAGAAGGTGAACTTCTATTTCGTAGAAAGTCAATGCTTATCATGAAAACCACTTTAACAATGCCGTATTGTTGGTCAACGAGCCTAATATCGCATTGTTGAACGTAGAACCTAATCTTGAGTTGTTGGACATATAACCTATTCGCGTTACTGCACCCCAATGTCGCCTTGATGACTGTGAACCTAATATCGCCTTGACGTACCTTGAAACTGAAGAATTCAACGGGAAAATTACAAAACAACTTACTCAAAATCTCAGTTATCATATCTCATTCAAAGGTTGTACTTGATAAGGCATCTTCCTTTACCAATAAATTCTAATATTTATGAACAACTTCCTAGATAAGAACCCTAAAGGTTCATCGATCGCCTATTAAATAAATCCTCAATTCAACGCATAACATGTATTTATGTAGTTAATTTTCGCCTGGAGTTCGATCCGTCCACGACACATATGTTGTTTTTTGTGTACTTTTTTACATTACTGCACTTGAAGTTACAATCAAATAAACTAACCGCTTACAAAATCGTACTAGAAAGCATGCACAAAAATATACAATAATTATAATGAAACATTACAACTAAGGAAAACAATTCAACAATAACCATATACAACATGTCATGAACATCAATTGCATCATCCCGCATATATGTTCCCTCACTTCTTTGAGTACGTTTGAAGGATGCTGCAACAGACTACCTGACCAATGACATACGCCCACCAATTTTGAAGCCAACTCATTCATATGAAATTATAAATGTTCCACTTGAACTGATAAATCATCAACAAATTGCAAAACCTGTACAAACAAGTCATCTTCTTCAACTCGATCATCCGCTTTAGAAACTGCATTGTGAAGTACATCCACGGCATCTCTATCCCACCATGACACTTCATACTTCCAACCACCATCACGACTTGATTTAATACCCATTATTGTGAATGAAAAGTCATTAAACTTAGGATGTCTCTCGGTGGAACCCGTTCTAAAGTACTTAGGTCGATACTAAAATAGATAAATAAACGAGTAAAAAACATCCCATAAGACAAGCTCTTCTTATTATTGTACCTATATGCAAACATGTAACTGTGCACCCTATCAACAATGTGTGAACAAGTCCCTCTTTTGATGTCATACAACAATCTCTTTTGATCCCTACTAATCTTGTCGCAATGGTCATTGACAAGTAAAATGTTATAAAATCATAGTATTAGCTATGATATGCATGTCCGCATCCATGTGAAAACACCTCAGAATAATGGTCTTCTCAAATGTCCGACGATCAAACAACATATTTCTATCAGTAGTCTCCTCGTAAACTCAGCCTTATCACCAACGATATCCCTGCCACCTATAACAAGAGCTTCCTCAAAAAGTTGACCAGTCAGAGTATAAGTATTGCAATTCAAGTATGTCCTAGCTCTTTGGCTAGAAACATTGTGCAAATGACAGTAAAATTGCCTCACTTCCATCTCATATACGCTTTGCTCAGTTGGCTTGGAATGAATCATCCTAACTAAATTCAACGTGTCCAACAATTGAAGTACATTCTAGTTCCTCGATTGGACAACACAATAAAGCAAAACGTCGCCACCACATTTTGCTGGACGATTCCTAAATTCTTCTTGAACACGACTCCATTTGTCCGACCTATACAACCGACTATCTGCTATCAACCAAACATCGCTACGAGGCCTATGTCTGTTGTGTACGACGTATCTTCAGTTGTCCTATTGAATTAGAAATTGATGACGCATTTGATCATCGACCGCCACGACCACACTTCATTTTAGGCTCTATTTTCTGAGTCAATATGTCAATTCAAACTTCAAAAATTCGGCGTCTAAAAAGAACACAATGATCCAGCACCGACGACCTGTGCCGACGTACTAGCTCTCCAATGTCGCCAAAGGAATGCGTGGATCGAGGGTTCACCTAGCTTGAGAAAAATCGATATCCGGGTGTTTGCGTCGAAAACGGATCACGTCGAAAATATTTGACAATGATACTCACAGGGTTTGTAGATATGGTCGCCAGTAAGTAAATGAAATAGATTGAATTAAATATGTGAAGTCTTACAATTAAAATAAGGTGCTTATAACCATAAAAATAAAGCAAGGACGATGGTGCAACGTCGTAAACTTGCTTCTGGGCGTTGCAGACTAAGAGGCGAGGTCGTAGACTTGCCAGTAAACGCTGCAGTCTTGCAAATCCGGACGAAGGGGACGTTGTAAACTTGGCGCTGGGCGCTGTGGACTTGTGAATTTGGGCGAGGACGTTGTAGACTTGATAACAGAGCGCTGTAGACTTGCGACTCTGGATGACGAAAACTAGATGCTGGGGCTTGATGAATGGAGTGTGGTCGAATGTAGAGGCAGATGTGGATACCAAAGTTACGGTTGCTCACCTTAGTGGCGGAGTCGAAGGCGGAATTGCGTGCCGGGACTACGGTGGCTCGTCCTTGCGGTGGAATGCTGGCGGGGATTTTGTTAACAGAGCTGCGGTTGCGCACTCTGGTGGTGTAAGTGAAGGCGGAGTCTGGTTGTCGGAGTTACGGCTGCTCACTCTGACGGTGGAAGTGATGACCAATGAAACCTCAAGAGTTTCGCCTAGGTTAGGGAATCCTAACAACTAAGGGGTGACGAGCAAATAAAGCTTTTGTTGGCTGAATTGATCGTGTCTTTTCTAAGGGAAGATCTCTCCCTTTTATACCTGGTCTGTTACGACCTCTGAAGATCCTCTAATCTAAAACACCCCCTGTATCTCGGAGTCAACAAACTGTCATCTAAGACGTGCCACTCGTGCGGACGTGGGTTGTAGACTCCACTGATTTTAGAGTTAACAAACTGTCCTTTAAGACGTGCAACCCGAGCGGACGTGGGTTGTAGACTTCCACTGACTTCGGAGATAATCCATTCTTTGAGGAGTGTGACCTGTGCAGACGTGGGTCGTAGACTCCTACTGCTCTCAGAGTCACTAATCAGTCGTGTGCAGATTAGGGCTTTAGGGCTGAGCGCTGCGTCTTGTCTCACGCGGGCGCCGCGTCCTATTGTGGGCTTTATCATAGAGTAGGCCTAAGATAGTCCATCATGTCAATACCGTGACGAAGTATATGTGTCTTCGAGGTCACAAAAATACGTGCTTTCTTATATCGCCAAACTATTTGGTCCTCCGACGTTGAAGAAATGTGGGATGATGACCTGCCTAAAGCGAAGAAACAGGAGATGTGGCCAGACTTATTACTGCTGGCCACATAAGGTTCTATTACGTAATGGAAGCATGCGATGTCGCGGACTAATGGATAGAAGGACGTAAGGTTGATCTTAGGGTTAAAGGGAAAAAAAATCAAATCATAATTCAAAATGTTTACATGGTGATAGGACATTTTGGGCAACGCTTGTCGAAGCTAATGAGTGCCAATAGTGAAGCAATGTCGGCGGGGTTGTACAGAGGTGATAGTTGTCGATGAAGGATCAGGATCGAAGGTCTAGCTTCGATGATGAGGGTCCCGATGGTGGTGTCGAAGGTGTTAATGGCTGTCTCGGCAGAA
The DNA here is from genome assembly GCA_023653495.1 of Melastoma candidum. NCBI lineage: Eukaryota > Viridiplantae > Streptophyta > Magnoliopsida > Myrtales > Melastomataceae > Melastoma > Melastoma candidum. The sequence continues at coordinate 20,331 of JAKZET010000031.1, forward strand.
TCGTCGAGGGTGCAGCGTCGAAGCTTATTATTGTGCGTATTTAGCACATGTTACATATGTTTGACCGTTATTAAGTTAAGTGCGTCTATAAATAGGTCTAAGTTAGTCAGAAATAAGCATGAGACAATCATTCATTAACCCCAAATGGCTGCTTGATTGTCAATCACTGTAAAGTTATTCGTGCAAGTGTTTAAGTATGGCTGTAAGTATTCAACTCTTGTTTCTTGATTCCTTTGTGTTGTTATTAGTTCTTTTATATTGTTGGCGACCACATTTCTTCAACCTGTCTCTCTCAATCCATATCAAAACACGTTTTTGGCGACCACAGTGGGAGTTGTAAATGAGTTTCGTGTGAACATGAGAAATGTCAACACGTTTTTGGTGCGGTGACTGGGACAATGGCCTTGAAGATGGCCCTCCGAGATTCGGAATTTCGAAGATTTTGCGAGATTGCTTTCAGAATATCTCATTTCAACGCATGATTTTACCAAAACCCGACTAATCGTTGAGGGTGATCCAAGGAATGTCCTCGGCCGGACGGCAGAGAGGGAGCCGTCATTGCCCCTTCGGAGGGGCAACTCTCAGAGGTCGTGACGGGATCTGCCGCGACTGGATCTGTCGCGACAGGATGTGTCATGACTGGATCGGTCGGGACTGGGCAGCCGCGACAGGGCCTGCCGCGACTGGGGCTGTGGTGAATGGAGCTTCCGCGGCAAGCCGCAACTGGTGCAACGGCGATTGGGGCAAAGAGCGATTTCCTTGCCCATTGGGAGGGGCAACTCTCAGAGGTTGACCGTCTTCTCATAATCGATGTCCATCTTGAAATATCACTTCATTTAAGCAAATCGATAATGTTGAGTCTTACGTTGGCTCGATTCGTCGAATAAGAATGAATCACCATGCAGAACTATCAATGCTGAGGGTGTTCCCAAGACTGTGGTGTTGGACGATAACTAACGTATTGTCAATAACGTTAAACTTTGATAAAATATCCTTGAAAGGTAGTAGTTTCGAACCACCTAAGTTACACTTTCAATAGTTTCCCTTGTTCTAAATATTGTTGTAATAAAATACAATCGATTGATTTTTAGTCGAATGATTTTCACAATAAGAAAGTGTGTGACACTGCTAACATTTTAAGAGATCTTCTTTTGGAAAATCTTTTCCTTAACTCTCGTGAGGGTACAAAAGTATTACAGAATGTAATTCTCATCCTTCAATTGATATTCAAATCAATCGATAAATTGTAGATGATTCAATCATCGCTAAATAACTCCATAGATAAGGGTTGCCGCGACGGTCGTGGCGCAATAGGGGCTGCCGCGAATGTTTAGTCGAAAGTGAAGTCGACAAGGGAATCAAACACGTGATTTTCAACCTCTAACCGCAGCGGTTACGAAGGAATTCAAGCATGTGACAGAATGCGGACGGTTACGAGATGCGCTCGTTGAAGCTTGAAGAACGTCAATGGCAGCGCAACGTCGATGGAAGAGTAGTGTCGATGAAGGTCCAGCTTCGATGATGGGAGCTTGAGAGATGGCACAGAAGATGTTGATGGAGGTCTCGGCAGAACCATCGAAGATGTAGCGTTGAAGCTTGTTATTGTACTTATTTAGCACGTGTTGCATATGTTTGACCGTTATTAGGTTACGTGCATGTATAAACATGTTAAGTTCGGAAATAATACAACAGACTATCATTCATTGAGCTCCGAAGGATTATTTAATAGTCGACTTGCTGTAACTCATGCTTTCAAGTGCTTTTAGTGGCCGTAA
>JAKZET010000032.1:0-21911 GCA_023653495.1 Melastoma candidum
AAAGGAAATGTTTACTGTTCGGATCAATTAAACGTTTTTTTATCTAAAATGGGTCCCGTTTGCTTTGTTTTAAAACTGTTTATTATTAATCCATGTCTTCCTATTTATTAAATATGACGGAAATTTCGGCATTCCGAAGAATCGTAGTCTTGCTTAAATTCCCTCATGAGGTAAGACATGCCTTACTTCTTTTTCGACTCGATTGAATTTCGTTCAAATTTAACAGTACTAACCCACTCTTACATTTTCTTTGCATGTACACGCGAGTACTTAACCTCGGAAGATCAATATTGCGGGATACAAAATGCCCTATTTAACTCGACCATTCCAAACGGGACATCCATTTTCGATATCACCGAAGATCAACGGGCCACACAACGCCCCATTATCTTCCGACATCACGGAAGATCAACATCAACGGGCTACACAACGTCCCAGACATCCATTTTCAACATCACTGAATATCAATATCAACAGGCCACATAACGCCCATCATCTTTCGACATCGCGAAGGATCAACATCAACGGGCCACACAACGCCCGGTGAGTAATCATTCTTATTCACCAGTTAATTCCAATATTCATATATTTTGGAATTTTCTGAAATCGTCTTCTATGTGGTGTTTTAATTTTGCATGAAAAATCAACCGAGCTTCATGGAATTTCGACAAAGCGATATTTCGAAGATAGAAAGCTTGAAGGCGCGTGTAACAAACCGCGCGGGTTGGATCTACCGCGGCCTAAAAAACCGTTGGTTCAGAGAGAAGCGGCATCAACCGTCATCTCAGGTACATGAGGGAAGTGCGGGCTTCCCGTCTTTTCTTTATTTCCACATGTAACGGGTCGTGAGCCCAAGTGCATAGGCTCACGATCACCGCCCTTTCCCGCTCCTTTGATCTCAATAATTGGTTGTGTTGTTCGCATGCTTTAGGCCCGTAGGTTTATCGTCGCATGCTGTTTGCTAAATACACATGAGTTCGAGCCCAAAAGGCTCGAATCGGGTCCAACGCCCGTAAAACAGTGACATGAGTCCGGAGTCATGCCCGGATCGGGTCCAACGCCCGTTAATCAAAAGCCAAACTCTTTTGGAGCAAACGCCACCTCTTCGCATGTTTAGAGTGTAAAGACTAGTAAGTAGAAATCCCCGAACCAGCTGTTTTTCCGACTTAACAGTTTTAAAATAAAAAGTCGGTGGCGACTCCGTAATAGTTTACCTAGGTTAAACAACACATTTTACAAACGGAGCCATTTGGATGGGTGACGGCAACACGAGCCGCTCCTGGATCCTCCCGGAATTTCCCAAGCGAGGTCTTAACGCAGCCTTTCGCCCGTCGCCTTCAAGGACTGGAGACGGTCGGCGAAACGCCCGCAGATCCGCTCGGGAACCAAGGGAGGATTCAACCCGTGCCCTTCCGCAGCGTCCGACGCTCGAGTCGCGACGCCGACCGGATTGGGCCTCGGGGAGCGGGCCCGGATCCTCGTGTCGCCGGAGCCGCAGCGCGCGTGCTAGGCCGGAGGGCGCGCGTACATCCCGGATGGCGACTCCGCTGGGGACTCTGCATGTGGATTTTTATCGAAACGTCTTTACACTCGTCCACATGTGGAGGGGAGTTCTTGTTTGCGCATGTACTTGTTTGGCTCGGTGCCTTTTGTCTGTGCTCATGTCTGTCTGTTTACCGCTTTCTTAGGCATACTTAGGTAAGTCCCTATACCCGGGACTAGGATTTTTTAGGGGGTCACCGAAAGGCACGGCCTTGCTGCTTCCTGCGGCTTGTAGGCTATGGACCGGGACCCGCCTCCCTTAGTCCGAGGGAGGTTGTAGAAGCCTTCATCCGTGAGTCTAGTATTGATTGCTCACTACAGGTACCAGACGCCGCACGTGCATTTGTTGTTACTGAGTGACTGTTACATGTGCAGGGACAGGTGTCAGATACGCTTTGTCTGCTATAACTGTAAAACTAATGCTACTCATTTTGCAGTTGATGGAGTTTATTACAATGGGCTTCAACAACTTTTTTTTTCCTATCCCTACCTTTTTTACTGCTTACAGCATTCATACATTCGCATGACCACATGAGTGCCTGTTTAATTGCAGTAGTTTACATTATCATGTCATTTACAGTAACTGCTCCATTGCAACACCGCATATGCATACTTTTCTGCATATACGAATGTAATTAAGTATTACCACAAATTTATCATGCATCTATTACATTGTTGCCTGATACTAATCCAATCTTTCTCTCTACTTTCTTTTCGAGGATAATGCTCCAACATGGCTCCTCGAACGGGACTTAGGGCGAGGCATGACATTACAAATCTACAAGCCCAATAATACCAAGGATTCATCGACGGCCACCAAGGCCCAAGCCGAACATCTAACAACATGAAGACCAAAGTTTCCATTACGGCTACCAAGGTCCAAAGCCGGTATCCAAACGACATGAGCCCAAAGTGATATCACCAGCTACCAAAGCACGAAAGGCAAGCACGAACACCAAAGATCACCCAACGACTACCAAGGTTCAACGCCGAATCTAAAGCAACCTAAAACCTCCAAGGAGGCTACATTTCAAAAGGCCAATCTCCATCAACATCAAAACTAACGACAAACCAAAGAGCCGTTCATAGACATGCAAAGACGGCCGACAGAACATCGTGCCTCTACTGATCCGACAATCGCTCCAAGGAAATAAAAGCGATCACACTACATCATCAGTCAGCACAATCCAGCACAAGGACTCGTCGACCCTCTTCATGGTGCCAACGGTACATTCTAGCACAAGGAGCAAACCCCGCCTTCACAACGACCTCGCGAGATCGGGATACCTGCAAGCAATCGACCTCACCGTCTCTCAGATAACAGGAACTCGACGAACACCGGATCCAAAGCATCCCCACGACCAAAAACATGGACATGGACCAGTTTTTCCAAGAGAGGGAAATACATAACGCAACTGGCATTAGAAGCTCCTATTCGTTCTACTCGCCTTTCAAACAGTTCAAAACATACATGATGAACTTACTGATATTTAAACTGCTAACACCTAGGCATCTATTTTACCTCGCAGGTACAAGACGACTCATCTGGGGCTAATACAACAGCACACCAACACCAAAGAATATGATGTCTACCAAACGACGACGCATACTTCGACTGGGGCAATTCCCGTTGAATTCCCTACGGCACCCAAGCGGTCATCCCGACAATAGTTAACCATCAACTCTCACCAAAGAAAAGAGGAAAAAGGTCAGTCACCCCCTCACTCATTGACGAGAAACAAGCATCTCGGCCCACCACAGGAACGGTCAATTCCCTAGCCGCCCACCACAGTACCATTCATCGCCCAACGCGTACCACAAAGTGCTACAACAACGCACATCCCGTGCAATTGCGCCTTTCAAAAGGGAACCTGTCGTAACAAAGAGGAACTGCCACAAAGAATCAACGCAGAAGATCCTCGACGTTACAATCACGTAAAAGGGAGTATTCGTTCTTTAATCAATACTTCCTTATTTGCAAAAATGAGTTACATGAGTTCACTCATTTTAGCCCTTGTCGCATGTGGACGAAGGCGTGGGTGGCAGGGTGGTAAAGTTTCGAGCCAAAGCCTTGAAACAATTTTGAGCCAAAGCTTCGAAATATTCTTCATTGTCAACACGTAACAACATGAAAGGAAGTATTCGTTGCCAAGTATATACTTTCTTTGCAGAAAAAAATGTTACATGAGCTTACATGTTTCTTGCCCTATGTTCGTCTCATAGGTACATGAACATCCTAAGCAGACAACAACAGGCGCGGCGGTAGGGTGGTAAAGCTCCGAGCAATATCGGGGCAAAAAATTCAAGCAATCTTGGATAAATCTTCGTTTCCAAGACAACGAATCACGTAAAAGGGAGTATTCGTTCTTTAATCAATACTTCCTTATTTGAAAAAATGAGTTACATGAGCACACTCATTTTAGCCCTTGTCGCATGTTGACGAAGGCGTGGGTGGCAGGGTGGTAAAGTTTCGAGCCAAAGCCTTTGAAACAATTTTGAGCCAAAGCTTCGAAATATCCTTCGTTGTCAACAAAACAACAGAACAACATGAGGTACAGGAACACCCTAAGCAGACAAGCAATATTGGGCAAAACTCCAAGCAATCCTGGAGAAGTCTTCTTTTCCAAAACAACGATTTACATGAAAGGGAGTATTCGTTCCTCAAACTAATACTTTCTCTGCAGAAATGTTACATGAACTTACTGTTTTGCCCTTCGGCTTGTCTCATAGGTACGTGAACATCCTAGGCAGACGACGAAGGCGAGGTGGTAGGGTGGAAACGTTTCGAGCCAAAGTTTCGAAACAGCCTTCGTTGGTAAAACAATGATGACGATAACACGAGAACAATCCTATGACAAATCTCCGAGCGATCCTGAGGCAAATCCTCGACCGATCCTGGGGCAAATCTCCGAGTGATCCTGGACATATCTCCGAGCAACTCTAGGGCATATCTCCAAGCAATCCTAGGACCAGACTGAGCAATCTTGGATAACTCTCAGTTGACAAAATGGCAAATAACATGAAAGGGAGTAATGTTCCTTAACAAATGCTTTCTTTACAAAACAAGTTACACGAACTTACTTGTTTTGCCCTTCGGCTTGTCTCATAGGCACATAAACAACCTAGGCAGACGAGAAGATACAACAACATCATATCATGCCAATCAAGACAACTTTCGAATCAAAGCTTCGAAACAACACTCTATGATCAACAAGACAACAAGACAACAAATTATATGACAATACATGAGCGTCTTAAGCAGACAACAAAGACGAACGATGAAGTTTCAAACCAACGCTTCAAAACAATCTTCGTCAGCAAACTTCTTTATATTCCCAGGGAGTCAACTGGGGCAAAGAACACTGACAATAAACATGAAAAGGGAGTATCACACAATTATTACTCTCTTCATCAAGCTAAATGAAATTACATGAGCCGATTTCATTTACGTCCTTTGCCTCGTGGGCAGGTACAAGAGCTCCTCACACGAATGGTACAAAACTCCTATGGCAAAGGCGAGGGCGGTAGGGAGGCAAAGCTTCGAGCCAAAGCCTTGTCGCAATTTCGTCAAACCTTCGAATCCATCGGACGAAGACGCAATGACGAAAACCATACAAAAGGGAAGTACTAAAACTCTACTTCACTTTTCTTATCAATGAAGTTACATGAGCAAACTTCAATCATACTATAAAACAAATAAGTCACATAAACTCACTTATTCTTTTTGTCGTCTCTTTGATAGGTACATGATCAACCTTATACAATGGGTACAAAACCAGAGTAGCCATTTCGTCAAACCTTCGATTCCATCGGACGAAGACGCAATGACGAAACCATGTAAAAGGGAAGTACCAAAACTCTACTTCACTTTTCTTACAAATGAAGTTACATGAGCAAACTTCATTCTTACTCTAACAGAAACAAGTCACATGAACTTACTTGTTTCTCGCCATCTATTTGATAGGTACATGAGCTTCCTTACACAATAGACATCAGGCAGGAGTAATCTTCGTCAATCCTTCAATTCCATCGGACGGGAGATGCAATGACGAAACACACAAAGGAAGTATCAAGGCTCTACTTCACTTTTCATATAATGAAGTTACATGAGCAAACTTCATTCTTACTTTAACAAAACAAGTTACATGAGCTTACTTGTTGTCCGCCCTTTGACGAGTGCAGGTACATGGACATCCTTGCATTTACGAACAAAGGCGCGGGCGGTTGGGTGGAAATTTCGAATCAAAATTCGAGATTGCCTTTGTTTATCACCAAGGATGATTACATTAATTCAATTATAACACTTTCTATATGAAACAAGTTACAAGAGCTCACTTTTATTTTCGCCCTTTGGCGTGTAGGCACATGAACATCCTGCATTACAGACAAAGGCGCGGGCGGTCGGGTGGAAAATTTCGAACCAAAGCTTTGAGATTGCCTTTGTCATCACCAAAGATAACCATACCAAAAGGGAGTATCATCTACACTGCTCTCAACAAATTTCTCATAATTCCCCAGATGAAATCATATCCCCCATTTCCCCAGCTGGAGTCCTACCTTCATTCAAGCTGGAGTTGATTACATGCATCATATTCCTCAACAAGAATCGAACATATAAACCTACCCCCTTACGAAACACACTTTAGAGCGGTGGAAGGTGGAAAGCACCAGTAGCAAGTGATTCGAATTTGGAGTCTTTCAACTCCAGGAAGGAGCGTGTTCTTCTTGTGTCCTTCTCTTCTTTTGCAAGGGTTTGCTGAGGGGCTCAGTACTAGTCGTTCTAAGCGGTACATGGATCCACACAGAATGGTACAAAACTCCTAGGCAGCGGCGTGTGTGGTCGGGTGGAAGCCGTTCCAAGTCTAATCTAAAAAGATATGACTGGGGCATGAAAGTGCAAACACTTTCCCCACGAAGCTTGCACAAGAGTACCACCTTAGTACGACTTCTCCAAAGAGGTTTGCGTACCTAAACCTATTCACTTTTTAAGCATTTGTGTGCCCATTTGCATACAATTTTAAAAAGAATGCTTCTGAGCAAGAATAGAGAAGGCAAACCATTCCCAAATACTTACCCAAAAGAGAGATGAGCGTAAACACATGAGGGCTCTTTCAAATAGGCTTCTGGATGGACAAGGAATCCTTTGACAAAGGATGCTCAAACCGGATGAAATCGAGCATTTCTTCCTATCCAAAACACAAAACATTGACCATTGCTAACCCTCCGAGCCAAGTCGAAGTTTCTATATACGTTACTCCCACTGAGTCTAAGGACCGCCTCACATTGAGGTTAAAGGAGATCTTGTAGCTAGAAACCGGAAGCAACGGATCACAGAGGCGACACTTCCTCAAGGTTCAAGCGAAGAGGTACCATCAACAGACGTGCTTGCCAGTTGACTTGTACCCAGGACAAAAACATCCAACAATTCTGCAAGAGTACAAATCGTCAAAGAGTCCAAAGTAGCTCTAAAAAGATGAACGGGATGAAAATGGGGCAAATCCTCATATACCATCAAGAAATATAAATCCTCAAAGAGTCCAAGGCGTCTCCAACAAAGCAAAGAAAAAGAAATAAAATGGGACAAATCCTGCATGAAAGCGAAGAAAGAGCAAAATCAGCGCAAAGACCAAGGTCGTCAAAAGCAAAGCGCAAAAAGAAAATAAAAGAGCAAATTAAAGCACCAGGGCCACCATGAACGGCCGCAAAAGCGAAGGTGCTATCTCCCGAAGAAAACGAGGACAAGACCCCCCAAAACAATTTCCAAAGCTCTAATGGATCGGCCATCAATCCCCAACGGCGCGTCTCAACGGGCCGCTGTCTGGTAGATGGAGAATTCGTTTGGACGGTGGAACCTCTGTGGTACAACAGCTTCCGATGAGGTCCTTAGACTCGTTCCTTCAAATGACAAATTCAGATTCTCTATTCAAAGGCCTTACGCCAAAGCTACATTTCAACCTAGATAAAGACTCTTTCGACTGGTACATGAGCATCCAAGTCAAGAGATTCTAAAATCCAACTGAGATAGCTTTCAGAATTGAGAGTAAGACATGAGAAAAGTCAGAAGCCCTTCTTTGATCTTGCTCAGAAGCAATCTTAATAAGTTTCACCAAACTAAAATATGACGTGCATGCATGGAATACATGTTTGATTATTCCCGCACATTACGGAATACATCTTTTACTAACATTTTCTTGACGAGATCACACAGTACAAGTCTATCAAGAACACCCTGAATTCGCAATTTGGGAATCAATGATTTCCTTGCGAGAAAATCTTTACAGATTCCCTCACAAGGAGGGGCAAACTATTGATCGCCAAATTACGGAGGTCAAAGTTTTACTCCTTTCGAGGTCATCATTTGGGAGTGCTGTTGCTCCACCCAGTACCTGTCGATTGCTTAAAAAAAAACTTTTAGCATCAGTAACGAAGCCACCAAAGCTGCCCAAAAAATCGTCAACACCAACAATGATGACCGTGACACATTTTCAACCTTGATAAAGAGAGACGCACATGACGAGCCCACACCAAGGCTCTTCTGGGGAATATAAATTATCAGAATAGCCCGAATGCTATTTTTCTTCTGTACCCAAAGTTGACAAGAGGAAAAAGGTGACGTTACCCGTTACGGCGCACGGCACCGTCACTTCGCTGCAAGGAGGAATGGGGGCTCGAGAAACAGCGCTCTTATCTCTTGGACAGCCTTCCCAAGACACCTCCCCCGATCTCATCGCTACTTTAAGACGTCTCCCGCTGTGAACAAAAAGAAGACCCGCCCGTCAAAGAACTGGTTCGACCAACCCTCTCCCGATCGATTCCGCCCAAGGTAAGCGAGAATCCATACCATGGAAACCCCCCTTTGGTGATCAACCCAAGAAAGACCTTTGACGACATACCTTCGGCTGCGATGGTTTTTGACTCTTCCGGATGAAGAGACAATAACTTCGGGCTCCGACAATGCTCCTGGCTTCACCAGCTGTGACCTGTGGCGGCTGGCGTCCTTCGGCTGTAGGGATAGGGACGAATCCCTTTAGAACACCCAACGAACGCCACTTCTCTGTTCGTGGCGGAGAACCATGTTCAAGCTTCCCGTGAGCATATCGGCGTCGCGGGAAGCTCCCTTTTGCCTTGACTTTCTTCCTTTCAATGCGTAGGTATATAGCAGGGGGACGGTGATGACCCTTCCAGCAAGCTGCAACCCATTCCAGCAACTGCAGCACCGTTCCAGCAACCGCGGCAGTGATTCCAGCTGCTGCAGCCCATTCCAGCAAGCTGCAGCGACCCTTCCAGCAAGCTGCAGTAGCTTCCAGCAACCTGCAGTGCCCATTCCAGCTTCTGCAACGACGATTCCAGCTTCTGCAGCCGCTTCCAGCTTCTGCAGCGGCGATTCCAGCTCCTGCAGCAGATTCCAGCTTCTGCAGTGGCCATTCCAGCTTCGGCTGCAGCGATTCCAGTGCCTGCAGTAATTTCAGCAACTGCAGCAGTAATTCAACCAACTGCAGCTGCGATCCAGCGACTACAGCAGCTTCCAGCAGCTCCTGCAGCGACCTGCAGCGGCCAGCAGCAGCAACAGCAGCTCCAACAGCAGCTTCCAGCAGCTCCTACAGCGACCAGCAACTCACATCAGCCTCTCTCCGACACTCCGAGCCCCAAGGCGGCTCTCCCATCTCGGCTCCCCGACTGCAGCAGCTCCCTGACCTCGTCGCCGGCGCCCAGCACTTCTCCAACCCGGAGTCGACCCACATTAGGATCCGATCCAAAGCGACCCACTTCCTCGTCGGCCTCGACTTCCCCGTAGCTCCAGCATCTTCCACAGCCGCCGTCCGCCTCTCCCCGGCGTCCTCCTTGTCCAGCAATACTCCGCCGGCGACGGGCACCATCGGAGCCCCAAGGCGGCTCCTCATCCCGGCTTCCCGTCGGTCTCGGATCTCACGGCAGCGGCACCTCCTCCGTGACGCCCTCTTGCCGTGGCGCCCTCCTCCCTGCAAACCCCCCTTTTCCGGCGACCTCCACAGCGACGACGACGCCAGCCAAACCTACTCCCAGCTTCCCAGCCTCCCTCCAGAGCGTCGAGCCCACTCGCCGACCGATTAACCAGCACCTCTCAGCAGTCCACGTCTCGACGGCGGCTGACCCACAAGTTTTTTGGCTGCACCTCCCTCTGATCCGACCATGGCGACAGCAAACCTTCAGATCCGGCCGTCGACGTGCCTCCCATGCTCATCCTCTCCGACGCCCCTGCTTCCTCATGGCGAACCCAGAGCCCGGCGACAACGGCACCACCTCTCCTCAACACTTCAGGCCCAAGGCACTTCCCGCCTCAGCTCTCCCGATGCTCATGGGACCGACGGCAGCTCTGGCGGTGGCGTCTCTCCCAGCCACAGAGCCTCCAGATCTAACCATGTCGACAGAGCCGACAGTGGACAACCCCCGAAGCGGTTCCCCTTTTTTACTTCTCAGCTTCGGTTCACCCTACCCCCTCGACAATTCGGCGAAGCCAGCTCAAACGGGGAAGCTCCTATCGACCACGGCGAACCGATGGAAGCCCTCTGCATTCGACTATCGATGAACGGATGGGTTGGTGGTCCTGAGAGGTAAAACGCAACCTTAAAAAAGGAAATGTTTACTGTTTGGATCAATTAAACGTTTTTTTTATCTAAAATGGGTCCCGTTTGCTTTGTTTTAAAACTGTTTATTATTAATCCATGTCTTCCTATTTATTAAATATGACGGAAATTTCGGCATTCCGAAGAATCGTAGTCTTGCTTAAATTCCTTCATGAGGTAAGACATGCCTTACTTCTTTTTTCGACTCGATTGAATTTCGTTCAAATTTAACAGTACTAACCCACTCTTACATTTTTCTTTGCATGTACACGCGAGCACTTAACCTCGGAAGATCAATATTGACGGGATACAAAATGCCCTATTTAACTCGACCATTCCAAACGGGACATCCATTTTCGATATCACCGAAGATCAACGGGCCACACAACGCCCCATTATCTTCCGACATCACGGAAGATCAACATCAACGGGCTACACAACGTCCCAGACATCCATTTTCAACATCACTGAATATCAATATCAACAGGCCACATAACGCCCATCATCTTTCGACATCGCGAAGGATCAACATCAACGGGCCACACAACGCCCGGTGAGTAATCATTCTTATTCACCAGTTAATTCCAGATATTCAATATATTTTGGAATTTTCTGAAAATCGTCTTCTATGTGGTGTTTTAATTTTGCATGAAAAATCAACCGAGCTTCATGGAATTTCGCAAAGCGATATTTCGAAGATAGAAAGCTTGAAGGCGCGTGTAACAAACCGCGCGGGTTGGATCTACCGCGGCCTAAAAAACCGTTGGTTCAGAGAGAAGCGGCATCAACCGTCATCTCAGGTACATGAGGGAAGTGCGGGCTTCCCGTCTTTTCTTTATTTCCACATGTAACGGGTCGTGAGCCCAAGTGCATAGGCTCACGATCACCGCCCTTTCCCGCTCCCTTTGATCTCAATAATTGTTGTGATTGTTCGCATGCTTTAGGCCCGTAGGTTTATCGTCGCATGCTGTTTGCTAATACACATGAGTTCGAGCCCAAAAGGCTCGAATCGGGTCCAACGCCCGTAAAACAATGACATGAGTCCGGAGTCATGCCCGGATCGGGTCCAACGCCCGTTAATCAAAAGCCAAACACTTTTGGAGCAAACGCCACCTCTTCGCATGTTTAGAGTGTAAAGATTAGTAAGTAGAAATCCCCGAACCAGCTGTTTTTCCGACTTAACAGTTTTAAAATAAAAAGTCGGTGGCGACTCCGTAATAGTTTACCTAGTTAAACAACACATTTTACAAACGGAGCCATTTTGGATGGGTGACGGCAACACGAGCCGCTTCCTGGATCCTCCCGGAATTTCCCAAGCGAGGTCTTAACGCAGCCCTTCGCCCGTCGCCTCAAGGACTGGAGACGGTCGGCGAACGTCCCGCAGATCCGCTCGGGAACCAAGGGAGGATTCAACCCGGTGCCCTTCCGCAGCGTCCGACGCTCGAGTCGCGACGCGACCGGATTGGGCCTCGGGGAGCGGGCCCGGATCCTCGTGTCGCCGGAGCCGCAGCGCGCGTGCTAGGCCGGAGGGCGCGCGTACATCCCGGATGGCGACTCCGCTGGGGACTCTGCATGTGGATTTTTATCGAAACGTCTTTACACTCGTCCACATGTGGAGGGGAGTTCTTGTTTGCGCATGTACTTGTTTGGCTCGGTGCCTTTTGTCTGTGCTCATGTCTGTGTCTGTTTACCGCTTTCTTAGGCATACTTAGGTAAGTCCCTATACCCGGGACTAGGATTTTTAGGGGGTCACCGAAAGGCACGGCCTTGCTGCTTCCTGCGGCTTGTAGGCTATGGACCGGGACCCGCCTCCCTTAGTCCGAGGGAGGTTTTAGAAGCCTTCATCCGTGAGTCTAGTATTGATTGCTCACTACAGGTACCAGACGCCGCACGTGCATTTGTCTGTTACTGAGTGACTGTTACATGTGCAGGGACAGGTGTCAGATACGCTTTGTCTGCTATAACTGTAAAACTAATGCTACTCATTTTGCAGTTGATGGAGTTTATTACAATGGGCTTCAACAACCTTTATTTCTCCTATCCCTACCCTTTTTACTGCTTACAGCATTCATACATTCGCATGACCACATGAGTGCCTGTTTAATTGCAGTAGTTACATTATCATGTCATTTACAGTAACTGCTCCATTGCAACACCGCATATGCATACTTTTCTGCATATACGAATGTAATTAAGTATTACAAATTTATCATGCATCTATTACATTGTTGCCTGATACTAATCCAATCTTTCTCTCTACTTTCTTTTCGAGGATTAATGCTCCAACATGGCTCCTCGAACGGGACTTAGGGCGAGGCATGACATTACAAATCTACAAGCCCAATAATACCAAGGATTCATCGACGGCCACCAAGGCCCAAGCCGAACATCTAACAACATGAAGACCAAAGTTTCCATTACGGCTACCAAGGTCCAAAGCCGGTATCCAACGACATGAGCCCAAAGTGATATCACCAGCTACCAAAGCACGAAGGCAACACGAACACCAAAGATCACCCAACGACTACCAAGGTTCAACGCCGAATCTAAAGCAACCTAAAAACCTCCAAGGAGGCTACATTTCAAAAGGCCAATCTCCATCAACATCAAAACTAACGACAAACCAAAGAGCCGTTCATAGACATGCAAAGACCGGACACGTCAGAACATCGTGCCTCTACTGATCCGACAATCGCTCCAAGGAAATAAAAGCGATCACACTACATCATCAGTCAGCACAATCCAGCACAAGGACTCGTCGACCCTCTTCATGGTGCCAACGGTACATTCTAGCACAAGGAGCAAACCCCGCCTTCACAACGACCTCGCGAGATCGGGACACCTGCAAGCAATCGACCTCACCGTCTCTCAGATAACAGGAACTCGACGAACACCGGATCCAAAGCATCCCCACGACCAAAACATGGACATGGACCAGTTTTTCCAAGAGAGGGAAATACATAACGCAACTGGCATTAGAAGCTCCTATTCGTTCTACTCGCCTTTCAACAGTTCAAAACATACATGATGAACTTACTGATATTTAAACTGCTAACACCTAGGCATCTATTTTACCTCGCAGGTACAAGACGACTCATCTGGGCTAATACAACAGCACACCAACACCAAAGAATATGATGTCTACCAAACGACGACGCATACTTCGACTGGGGCAATTCCCGTTGAATTCCCTACGGCACCCAAGCGGTCATCCCGACAATAGTTAACCATCAACTCTCACCAAAGAAAAGAGGAAAAGGTCAGTCACCCCCTCACTCATTGACGAGAAACAAGCATCTCGGCCCACCACAGGAACGGTCAATTCCCTAGCCCGCCCACCACAGTACCATTCATCGCCCACGCGTACCACAAAGTGCTACAACAACGCACATCCCGTGCAATTGCGCCTTTCAAAAGGGCACCTGTCGTAACAAAGAGGAACTGCCACAAAGAATCAACGCAGAAGATCCTCGACGTTACAATCACGTAAAAGGGAGTATTCGTTCTTTAATCAATACTTCCTTATTTGCAAAAATGAGTTACATGAGTTCACTCATTTTAGCCCTTGTCGCATGTGGACGAAGGCGTGGGTGGCAGGGTGGTAAAGTTTCGAGCCAAAGCCTTGAAACAATTTTGAGCCAAAGCTTCGAAATATTCTTCATTGTCAACACGTAACAACATGAAAGGAAGTATTCGTTGCCAAGTATATACTTTCTTTGCAGAAAAAAAATGTTACATGAGCTTACATGTTTCTTGCCCTATGTTCGTCTCATAGGTACATGAACATCCTAAGCAGACAACAACAGGCGCGGCGGTAGGGTGGTAAAGCTCCGAGCAATATCGGGGCAAAAATTCAAGCAATCTTGGATAAATCTTCGTTTCCAAGACAACGAATCACGTAAAAGGGAGTATTCGTTCTTTAATCAATACTTCCTTATTTGAAAAAATGAGTTACATGAGCACACTCATTTTAGCCCTTGTCGCATGTTGACGAAGGCGTGGGTGGCAGGGTGGTAAAGTTTCGAGCCAAAGCTTGAAACAATTTTGAGCCAAAGCTTCGAAATATCCTTCGTTGTCAACAAAACAACAGAACAACATGAGAGTACAGGAACACCCTAAGCAGACAAGCAATATTGGGGCAAAACTCCAAGCAATCCTGGAGAAGTCTTCTTTTCCAAAACAACGATTTACATGAAAGGGAGTATTCGTTCCTCAACTAATACTTTCTCTGCAGAACATGTTACATGAACTTACTTGTTTTGCCCTTCGGCTTGTCTCATAGGTACGTGAACATCCTAGGCAGACGACGAAGGCGAGGGTGGTAGGGTGGAAACGTTTCGAGCCAAAGTTTCGAAACAGCCTTCGTTGGTAAAACAATGATGACGATAACACGAGAACAATCCTATGACAAATCTCCGAGCGATCCTGAGGCAAATCCTCGCCGATCCTGGGGCAAATCTCCGAGTGATCCTGGACATATCTCCGAGCAACTCTAGGGCATATCTCCAAGCAATCCTAGGACCAGACTGAGCAATCTTGGATAACTCTCAGTTGACAAAATGGCAAATAACATGAAAGGGAGTATATGTTCCTTAACAAATGCTTTCTTTACAAAACAAGTTACACGAACTTACTTGTTTTGCCCTTCGGCTTGTCTCATAGGCACATAAACAACCTAGGCAGACGAGAAGATACAACAACATCATATCATGCCAATCAAGACAACTTTCGAATCAAAGCTTCGAAACAACACTCATGATCAACAAGACAACAAGACAACAAATTATATGACAATACATGAGCGTCTTAAGCAGACAACAAAGACGAACGATGAAGTTTCAAACCAACGCTTCAAAACAATCTTCGTCAGCAAACTTCTTTATATTCCCAGGGAGTCAACTGGGGCAAAGAACACTGACAATAAACATGAAAAGGGAGTATCACACAATTATTACTCTCTTCATCAAGCTAAATGAAATTACATGAGCCGATTTCATTTACGTCCTTTGCCTCGTGGGCAGGTACAAGAGCTCCTCACACGAATGGTACAAAACTCCTATGGCAAAGGCGAGGGCGGTAGGGAGGCAAAGCTTCGAGCCAAAGCCTTGTCGCAATTTCGTCAAACCTTCGAATCCATCGGACGAAGACGCAATGACGAAACCATACAAAAGGGAAGTACTAAAACTCTACTTCACTTTTCTTATCAATGAAGTTACATGAGCAAACTTCAATCATACTATAAAACAAATAAGTCACATAAACTCACTTATTCTTTTTGTCGTCTTTGATAGGTACATGATCAACCTTATACAATGGGTACAAAACCAGAGTAGCCATTTCGTCAAACCTTCGATTCCATCGGACGAAGACGCAATGACGAAACCATGTAAAAGGGAAGTACCAAAACTCTACTTCACTTTTCTTACAAATGAAGTTACATGAGCAAACTTCATTCTTACTCTAACAGAAACAAGTCACATGAACTTACTTGTTTCTCGCCATCTATTTGATAGGTACATGAGCTTCCTTACACAATAGACATCAGGCGAGTAATCTTCGTCAATCCTTCAATTCCATCGGACGGAGATGCAATGACGAAACACACAAAAGGGAAGTATCAAGGCTCTACTTCACTTTTCATATAAATGAAGTTACATGAGCAAACTTCATTCTTACTTTAACAAAAACAAGTTACATGAGCTTACTTGTTGTCCGCCCTTTGACGAGTGCAGGTACATGGACATCCTTGCATTACGAACAAAGGCGCGGGCGGTTGGGTGGAAATTTCGAATCAAAATTCGAGATTGCCTTTGTTTATCACCAAGGATGATTACATTAATTCAATTATAACACTTTCTATATGAAACAAGTTACAAGAGCTCACTTTTATTTTCGCCCTTTGGCGAGTGTAGGCACATGAACATCCTGCATTACAGACAAAGGCGCGGGCGGTCGGGTGGAAAATTTCGAACCAAAGCTTTGAGATTGCCTTTGTCATCACCAAAGATAACCATACCAAAAGGGAGTATCATCTACACTGCTCTCAAACAAAATTTCTCATAATTCCCCAGATGAAATCATATCCCCCATTTCCCCAGCTGGAGTCCTACCTTCATTCAAGCTGGAGTTGATTACATGCATCATATTCCTCAACAAGAATCGAACATACAACCTACCCCCTTACGAAACACACTTTAGAGCGGTGGAAGGTGGAAAGCACCAGTAGCAAGTGATTCGAATTTGGAGTCTTTCAACTCCAGGAAGGAGCGTGTTCTTCTTGTGTCCTTCTCTTCTTTCTTGCAAGGGTTTGCTGAGGGGCTCAGTACCTAGTCGTCATTCTAAGCGGTACATGGACATCCACACAGAATGGTACAAAACTCCTAGGCAGCGGCGTGTGTGGTCGGGTGGAAGCCGTTCCAAGTCTAATCTAAAAAGATATGACTGGGGCATGAAAGTGCAAACACTTTCCCCACGAAGCTTGCACAAGAGTACCACCTTAGTACGACTTCTCCAAAGAGGTTTGCGTACCTAAACCTATTCACTTTTTAAGCATTTGTGTGCCCATTTGCATACAATTTTAAAAAAGAATGCTTCTGAGCAAGAATAGAGAAGGCAAACCCATTCCCCAAATACTTACCCAAAGAGAGATGAGCGTAAACACATGAGGGCTCTTTCAAATAGGCTTCTGGATGGACAAGGAATCCTTTGACAAAGGATGCTCAAACCGGGATGAAATCGAGCATTTCTTCCCTATCCAAAACACAAAACATTGACCATTGCTAACCCCTTCCGAGCCAAAGTCGAAGTTTCTATATACGTTACTCCCACTGAGTCTAAGGACCGCCTCACATTGAGGTTAAAGGAGATCTTGTAGCTAGAAACCGGAAGCAACGGATCACAGAGGCGACACTTCCTCAAGGTTCAAGCGAAGAGGTACCATCAACAGACGTGCTTGCCAGTTGACTTGTACCCAGGGACAAAAACATCCAACAATTCTGCAAGACGTACAAATCGTCAAAGAGTCCAAAGTAGCTCTAAAAAGATGAACGGGGATGAAAATGGGGCAAATCCTCAATACCATCAAGAAATATAAATCCTCAAAGAGTCCAAGGCGTCTCCAACAAAGCAAAGAAAAAGAAATAAAATGGGACAAATCCCTGCATGAAAGCGAAGAAAGAGCAAAATCAGCGCAAAGACCAAGGTCGTCAAAAGCAAAGCGCAAAAAAGAAAACAAAAGAGCAAATTAAAGCACCAGGGCCCATGAACGGCCGCAAAAGCGAAGGTGCTATCTCCCGAAGAAAACGAGGACAAGACCCCCCAAAACAAATTTCCAAAGCTCTAATGGATCGGCCATCAATCCCCAACGGCGCGTCTCAACGGGCCGCTGTGTCTGGTAGATGGAGAATTTTTGGACGGTGGAACCTCTGTGGTACAACAGCTTCCGATGAGGTCCTTAGACTCGTTCCTTCAAAATGACAAATTCAGATTCTCTATTCAAAGGCCTTACGCCAAAGCTACATTTCAACCTAGATAAAGACTCTTTCGACTGGTACATGAGCATCCAAGTCAAGAGAATTCTAAAATCCAACTGAGATAGCTTTCAGAATTGAGAGTAAGACATGAGAAAGTCAGAAGCCCTTCTTTGATCTTGCTCAGAAGCAATCTTAATAAGTTTCACCAAACTAAAATATGACGTGCATGAATTTCATACATGTTTGATTATTCCCGCACATTACGGGAATACATCTTTTACTAACATTTTCTTGACGAGATCACACAGTACAAGTCTATCAAGAACACCCTGAATTCGCAATTTGGGAATCAATGATTTCCTTGCGAGAAAATCTTTACAGATTCCCTCACAAGGAGGGGCAAACTATTGATCCCCAAATTGCGGAGGTCAAAGTGTTACTCCTTTCGAGGTCATCATTTGGGAGTGCTGTTGCTCCACCCAGTACCTGTCGATTGCTTAAAAAAAAAAAAAAAAAAAACTTTTAGCATCAGTAACGAAGCCACCAAAGCTGCCCAAAAAATCGTCAACACCAACAATGATGACCGTGACACATTTTCAACCTTGATAAAGAGAGACGCACATGACGAGCCCACACCAAGGCTCTTCTGGGGAATATAAATTATCAGAATAGCCCGAATGCTATTTTTCTTCTGTACCCAAAGTTGACAAGAGGAAAAAGGTGACGTTACCCGTTACGGCGCACGGCACCGTCACTTCGCTGCAAGGAGGAATGGGGGCTCGAGAAACAGCGCTCTTATCTCTTGGACAGCCTTCCCAAGACACCTCCCCCGATCTCATCGCTACTTTAAGACGTCTCCCGCTGTGAACAAAAAGAAGGCCCGCCCGTCAAAGAACTGGTTCGACCAACCCTCTCCCGATCGATTCCGCCCAAGGTAAGCGAGAATCAATACCATGGAAACCCCCCTTTGGTGATCAACCCAAGAAAGACCTTTGACGACAGCGACAAGTAGAATAACATACCTTCGGCTGCGATGGTTTTTGACTCTTCCGGATGAAGAGACAATAACTTTGGGCTCTGACAATGCTCCTGGCTTCACCAGCTGTGACCTGTGGCGGCTGGCGTCCTTCGGCTGCAGGGATAGGGACGAATCCCTTTAGAACACCCAACGAACGCCACTTCTCTGTTCGTGGCGGAGAACCATGTTCAAGCTTCCCGTGAGCGCATATCGGCGTCGCGGGAAGCTCCCCTTTTGCTTTGACTTTCTTCCTTTCAATGCGTAGGTATATAGCAGGGGGACGGTGATGACCCTTCCAGCAAGCTGCAACCCATTCCAGCAACTGCAGCACCGTTCCAGCAACCGCGGCAGTGATTCCAGCTGCTGCAGCCCATTCCAGCAAGCTGCAGCGCCCTTCCAGCAAGCTGCAGTAGCTTCCAGCAACCTGCAGTGCCCATTCCAGCTTCTGCAACGACGATTCCAGCTTCTGCAGCCGCTTCCAGCTTCTGCAGCGGCGATTCCAGCTTCTGCAGCGGCCATTCCAGCTTCAGCAGCGGCCATTCCAGCTTCAGCAGCAGCGATTCCAGTGCCTGCAGTAATTTCAGCAACTGCAGCAGTAATTCAACCAACTGCAGCAGCGATCCAGCGACTACAGCAGCTTCCAGCAGCTCCTGCAGCGACCTGCAGCGGCCAGCAGCAGCAACAGCAGCTCCAACAGCAGCTTCCAGCAGCTCCTACAGCGACCAGCAACCCACATCAGCCTCTCTCCGACACTCCCGAGCCCCAAGGCGGCTCTCCCATCTCGGCTCCCCGACTGCAGCAGCTCCCTGACCTCGTCGCCGGCGCCCAGCACTTCTCCAACCCCGGAGTCGACCCACATTAGGAACCGATCCAAAGCGACCCACATCCTCGTCGGCCTCGACTTCACCGTAGCTCCAGCATCTTCCACAGCCGCCGTCCGCCTCTCCCCGGCGTCCTCCTTGTCCAGCAATACTCCGCCGGCGACGGGCACCATCGGAGCCCCAAGGCGGCTCCTCATCCCGGCTTCCCGTCGGTCTCGGATTTCACGGCAGCGGCGACCCTCCTCCGTGACGCCCTCTTGCCGTGGCGCCCTCCTCCCTGCGAACCACCCCCTTTTCCGGCGACCTCCACAGCGACGACGACGCCAGCCAAACCTACTCCCAGCTTCCCAGCCTCCCTCCAGAGCGTCGAGCCCACTCGCCGACCGATTAACCAGCACCTCTCAGCAGTCCACGTCTCGACGGCGGCTGACCCACAAGTTTTTGGCGGCACCTCCCTCAGATCCGACCATGGCAACAGCAAACCTTCAGATCCGGCCGTCGACGTGCCTCCCATGCTCATCCTCTCCGACGCCCCTGCTTCCTCATGGCGAACCCAGAGCCCGGCGACAACGGCACCACCTCTCCTCAACACTTCAGGCCAAGGCACTTCCCGCCTCAGCTCTCCCGATGCTCATGGGACCGACGGCAGCTCTGGCGGGTGGCGTCTCTCCCAGCCACAGAACCTCCAGATCTAACCATGTCGACAGAGCCGACAGTGGACAACCCCCGAAGCGGTTCCCTCTTTTTACTTCTCAGCTTCGGTTCGCCCGACCCCCTCGACAATTCGGCGAAGCCAGCTCAAACGGGGAAGCTCCTATCGACCACGGCGAACCGATGGAAGCCCTCTGCATTCGACTATCGATGCACGGATGGGTTGGTGGTCCTGAGAGGTAAAACGCAACGTTAAAAAAGGAAATGTTTACTGTTCGGATCAATTAAACGTTTTTTTTTATCTAAAATGGGTCCCGTTTGCTTTGTTTTAAAACTGTTTATTATTAATCCATGTCTTCCTATTTATTAAATATGACGGAAATTTCGGCATTCCGAAGAATCGTAGTCTTGCTTAAATTCCCTCGTGAGGTGAGACATGCCTTACTTCTTTATTCGACTTGATTGAATTTCGTTCAAATTTAACAGTACTAACCCACTCTTACATTTTTCTTTGCATGTACACGCGAGCACTTAACCTCGGAAGATCAATATTGGCGGGATACAAAATGCGCCCTATTTAACTCGACCATTCCAAACGGGACATCCATTTTCGATATCACCGAAGATCAACGGGCCACACAACGCCCCATTATCTTCCGACATCACGGAAGATCAACATCAACGGGCTACACAACGCCCCAGACATCCATTTTCAACATCACTGAATATCAATATCAACAGGCCACATAACGCCCATCATCTTTCGACATCGCGAAGGATCAACATCAACGGGCCACACAACGTCCGGTGAGTAATCATTCTTATTCACCAGTTAATTCCAGATATTCAATATATTTTGGAATTTTCTGACTATCGTCTTCTATGTGGTGTTTTAATTTTGCATGGAAAAATCAACCGAGCTTCATGGAATTTCGACAAAGCGATAATTCGAAGATAGAAAGCTTGAAGGCGCGTGTAACAAACCGCGCGGGTTGGATCTACCGCGGCCTAAAAAACCGTTGGTTTAGAGAGAAGCGGCATCAACCGTCATCTCAGGTACATGAGGGAAGTGCGGGCTTCCCGTCTTTTCTTTATTTCCACATGTAACGGGTCGTGAACCCAAGTGCATAGGCTCACGATCACCACCCTTTCCCGCTCTCTTTGATCTCGATAATTGGTTGTGGTTGTTCGCATGCTTTAGGCCCGTAGGTTTATCGTCGCATGCTATTTGCTAAATACACGAGTTCGAGCCCAAAAGGCTCGAATCGGGTCCAACGCCCGTAAAACAGTGACATGAGTCCAGAGTCATGCCCGGATCGGGTCCAACGCCCGTTAATAAAAAGCCAAACTCTTTTGGAGTAAACGCCACCTCTTCGCATGTTTAGAGTGTAAAGACTAGTAAGTAGAAATCCCCGAACAAGCTGTTTTTCCGACTTAACAGTTTTAAAATAAAAAGTCGGTGGCGACTCCGTAATAGTTTACCTAGGTTAAACAACAACACATTTTACAAACGGAGCCATTTTGGATGGGTGACGGCAATACGAGCCGCTTCCTGGATCCTCCCGGAATTTCCCAAGCGAGGTCTTAACGCAGCTTTTCGCCCGTCGCCTTCAAGGACTGGAGACGGTCGGCGAAACGCCCCGCAGATCCGCTCGGGAACCAAGGGAGGATTCAACCCGATGCCCTTCCGCAGCGTCCGACGCTCGAGTCGCGACGCCGACCGGATTGGGCCTCGGGGAGCGGGCCCGGATCCTCGTGTCGTCCGAACCGCAGCGCACGTGCTAGGCCGGAGGGCGCGCGTACA
>JAKZET010000033.1:7500-20333 GCA_023653495.1 Melastoma candidum
TTTACTGACTGGTTATCATACCCATTTTTAGAGCGAGGGGAGAGGAATAACTAATGTGATGTCTTCTCCGAGATCCTTTCGATGAGTTCAGAAAGCACACGTCTTGAGGTATTCCGAAGCACGAGCGATAGGATACCTTCTTTCTCCGAATCGCTTCCGTCTGTCAGTCAATCAAGAAAAAAGGATAAAATTACGATTACAAAAAAATGCGATTTCATAGACGAGGCGGTAATCAAGTAGCAATTCACTTTCAAACCTCTTCTTTCTTTATCGGGGGCCCTAAAGACGATCTTTGCCCTTTTTCGATAGACGAATCTGGAGCGGATTTCCGATAGTTGCCAAGTCGAAACCTATAGTCTACATCCAAAAATGAGAGTTCTTTCAGAGCGGGGTTACGATGTCTTGACTCACGCGATATTGCTAGGGCAGAAAAGCGAGAACTCGAATGTCTCTATAGATGAGATTTACAGATCAGTAGATCCAACCTAGTCTAGTAGTAAGCAATCCGCCAAAAGCAAGGTTTTTTTTCTAATCCTAATCTCGTAGTAGACAGGCTTCGTCTTTAATAGCGGCACATACAATACGTGTAGTAAGCCAACAATTTCATTTACCCCGTTCACTAACTGAAAGCCGTCGTCGCTCAGTCCGTTGCTTCTTCAACTTCGATGAAATAGGTTTTTCTAATAGATGCTTAGCAAGGGGCTCGACTTTTCGGTATTAATAATTATTAAATTATATGGGCGTTAACAAGAGTCTGCTTGGTCACCTACTTTGTACAGGTTACGCGGTTCCTTCTCACGATTCTATGTACAAAGGATGAAAGTCAATATGATGTGCCAGCTCGATCTCATGATTGCTATTGAGATTTTCTATTTCTTCTCGTTGACCGGGGATGAGGGCCTTTCCTTCCTCGAATCATCGTTAGCTTTCCGAGTCCCCAGACAAGAGAGTCGATCAGATACAGGGATCCCCCCTCCAGACTCTATCAAATCTGTAGTCAAAAAGTCGTTCGACTGATTGTTCGCATCGCTTACAGTACAGAGAGTGGACTCTCCGCGGGACTTCTCTATTGATCAGATCACGGGCATTTACATCTCGGTCTTGCCAAACTCACTACTGAGACGCAGGCAAGAATATTGTTTCGGACAAAAAGAGGGCGTGACCGGAAGAGAACTTCGATTCTATCTTGATCGAGGATTCTATATTTACATGAAAAAGATCGATTCCTCAACTCAAAAAGCGATTCCAAAACAAGGGCGCTATCTCTGTCATAGGCTACACACTTCTTTTTTTCAAAAGTGATAGGGGCCAATTCATATTAATTTAGTCGATCGACTCATCATCTCCCTAACGTTAGCCACTGCTCTTCAGGGCACTTAGGTTCACAGAAGGGCGATTCTTGCTGTAGCCCTATTTTAGTAGACTAGGCTGGGTAAGCCTAAGCACCAAAGGAAGAAGGCGGCAAGACAGTCGAAAGCATAGAAAGTCTCCCCAATATGAGAAAGGTTGCAGCTATAGTCAGAACTCTTCTACAAGAACGATTTCGAACATCGGTCAGAAGCCAGAGGCGAATTGAAAGCTAAGCAGTGGAAGATCTTTATTTCGCTCAAAAAAATGGGATCGGCGTGGGGAACTTCCCCTTCTCCGAAGGTGGAGGTATCACTCCATATAGATCGTCGTCTGATACATTTTCGCTGGGATAGCGATTTGAACTCTAAGGGCATTAGCGCGGGCCTTCTAGCTTACCGCGCCTTGACTATTTGGAAAAAAACAGGGCTTGCTTTTGATTTTGAAATGGCTGTGCCCTTGTATACTAAGGCCTTTTGTTCAGCGACGCCGCTCAATTGTATTCATCTCTGTTTTAGCCTGAGAGGAGAGGGCCAGGCAGACTTTTTCTGCTTATTATTCGAGGACCCCTTGAAAAGCAAGGGCGTAGAGAGGGGGAGCGCCCAGCTGCCAATGCAGCTGCTATCTGGCAGACAGCACAAGCGAAAGAATGAAAAGGTGGGTGATGGCTAAGTAAAGTCTCAACCTATAATGGTTAGGCCGGACTAAGGCCTGAAAGAGAGGATTTCCCTTTGCAAAGAACTCACCTTCCCACACTACCCTCTAGCTTGACTAGACAAAAAGAAGGAAGGCAAGAAAGATTCCCATCGAGAGTGAAACTAGGAGCTCAGAGAATAGTTAACTTTCACTTTCCATAAAGAAAAAGTTATACGCAGTAGCTAAGTTGAAGCTAGTGGCCTTATGCTGAACACATAATAGGTAGGGCAAGTGTATGCATAATTAGGTGGGTTGGGCTGCTTTTCAGCTCCCTCCATTCCCGAAAAAGAGGGGGCCTACTCGTCATCCTCATGGAGACTGGACTGAAGGGAGGAGGAATCAAAAAACCTCCAAAGGAAGGAGTGAACGACAGGAAATGATCCGCTCGGGGCTCCCCGCTGGAGAGTGAAAAACCCTGACCGGTGCTGTAAGTCGGAAGGAGAAGTGTTATGATAAAGGGTGCCCCCCGTAGCCAAGCCAACCCATAGTTGAACCAAAGGCTTGAAGGTGAAGGGCCACTATAGAAGAGAAGCTATCAGTAGGTCCCCATGAGAAAGTACCAAAGGTGTAGATAGTTGTAAGAATCCAACCTGCGAGTATTGAGAAAAAAGGCAAGGAGCTCACTCTCTTTTTACTAGCATGTAGCTCTGCCCGTAGCTTATTAAAAATAAATTTGTGGTAGCGCCCTTTTTTACTTTTTAAAATGCCCTGTTGGATTACTAATACGCGGTCCTGTATTAACCTCTTCGAGAGTAATGACAAAGACTAACATATCAACATGTTGAAGTCCCTAAAGAGGACATCCGAAAGAACTACTTGCTTAACCTAGATGCTCTTCAAAGTGAAAAGTAAGATTCATCCTCCGGGGATGATCGAAACATTCGGGGGAGGCGGGACACTGCGAGGTGGGTAGTTTATCTGGGGCGGATGCCTCCTAAAGAGTGAGGGAGAATGGGAGATTGGTAGTTGACTCAGGCTCGGGAATTTATAATAAAAAAAAAAACGGGCGGAAGATCTTGGAGAGGTTATTCGTACCCCTCGTCATTCATTACTCTTTCTTTTACCCACTCCCCATGAGGAAGACGGGAGACCGCGGGGGTCTTCTCCTCAAACTTTTTATTTAATATGATCGAGTAGAGCATGTGCACACACACGGCCCCCAGGTCTTTCTCATTTTGGCGGGCTTGCTTGGAAGCGTGAAGTGAGAGATCAGATTGGACGCCCATGGTTATACCGGCTACACACCTTCTCTTTTTGCTTTCTCAATCCGACCACATCAAGTAGAGACTAACCATCCATTATTTCATAGTCGTATGTTATTAATCTATCAACGTTGGCCAGTTCACTTGTAAGAGTATGGAACTCTTTCTTCAACACTCCGGTCAAAGAGACCTGTTTTCTCCATCCATATGTCCAACTGGGGGTCTCGGAAGGCATGAAAGAAGATGTGCATTATAAGCATCCGAGGTAGGAAACAAAGATAGGCCGGCCCTCCAAGCAAGCAACTCATTTTGAGAGATAAGCAGCTATTGGATCAGATGGCTTTGGGGGGGTGTGGGAAAGAAAGAAATGCATTAAAGACAGGACTATTGGCTCCACCTGTGAAGCTTCCCAAGCACCTACCATGCCCTACTACCAGATCAGTGGCATGAATTACGGATTCTCGGGATTAAAATAAGGAAGGGAGCTTCCGATCTGGGCATACTTCTCTGATCCAAGACCCGCTCTTGGAGGATCATCATAAACTTGAAAGACAGGTGCAATTGAAGGTGGAATATCACCGGTTATCAGCTCTTGGGAGAAGCAGGAAGTTCCTAGAGGCGGTACCGTACCCAAAGAGCAATGATCCAATTGAAGAGGCAGGTCGAAGACCGAGTTCCGAGTTATATGAGTCCACGGGCCGAAGGCCAAGAGTAAAAGCGGCAGAGTGTTGGTCGAAGCGGGTACGTATAAAGATGGAAGACTTCGTACCCGGCGTACCTCGAGGAGTAAGCATCCGGTATTCCCACTGCTTCGTAATCTTACTCTTTTTCGATGTGAATCATAGCTAGAAATGAAATTCTTTCTCCTTCACTCGGTTGGCTACGATCAGAGCACGCGCATCCCTTTGATTGCGGGGGCCCTGCGAGAATAGACTGTAGTAA
This sequence comes from Melastoma candidum, assembly GCA_023653495.1. Classification (NCBI taxonomy): domain Eukaryota; kingdom Viridiplantae; phylum Streptophyta; class Magnoliopsida; order Myrtales; family Melastomataceae; genus Melastoma; species Melastoma candidum. The sequence continues at coordinate 11,688 of JAKZET010000033.1, forward strand.
TTGGGGGACAATGGACACAAGACACGTCGAAGAGGGTGAGAGTCATCAGCAGATGGCAAAGACGAAGTCTCAGGAGAGGAAAGTCGAATAGAGATGGACTCGGAACCCTACAGAAGGTAGGTAGAGAAAGATGAAAGAGAAAAGAGAATAGAATGCTTTCGACAAAGAACACATGTCTAGAAACCTGAAGGCGACGAGATTGAGGATCAACACAAAGCTTTTTGTTTGCCAAAATATAAGCCGGACCCCAACAGAATGAATTATCTCAGACGGGGGCAGTAGTTACAGTGTCACTAGACTGAAACGGGGGGACCAAGTGTTTTGCCAACTTGCAAGCCATACATGAAGACACATCAAACGAGTCAGAGGACTGAAAACGAAAATGACCTAAACACCCTAAGCAAGATTACTCAAAAGGAGGAGGGGAATACAGAGACCGACTTCCAATGTCCGTGTGGAATGCAACTTGCTCGCTGAAGTGGAGGCGCTTTCCGCGGGGGCAGACCATTCTTGTGAGAACGAGGGCTGATCTAATCCGGGGTCTCTCTTGAACCAGCCAACTCTCTAGGGAAGACGACTAGCTAGATGGTCTTTGAGTCATAATTCGAACTTGTTGACGCGGAGAGCCATCAAAGGCACATTTATGTGGCTGATTTGTGAGCTGAGAAACCGCTGGGATAGCGTGCTTAACGCCCATCTTTTTTTTGGTCGGCTACCTAAGCTGTGATTCTTTATTCCAAGCATATTCCCCTCAACGAATGTAGGATGTCCACTGGAAAGAAGAAGCAACCTTATTGAATACTTTCGCATTCTCAATCCTTTCATCTCAATCTTTCCCAGAAGAGGCAGCGAGACTGGGCCGCTGGTATGCCGGCACTATGCAGCTGGGCAGGCTAGAGGCTAAAGCTTGGTGGAAGGGCGCTAGGACAAGTGACTGGGGCGCTTGCTAGGCTCTCTCTGATCGAAATGTGGAATCTTGCTTGAGTTTTATGTTTAGTGAGTCGGCTAATGAGAGTATACGAAAGGAGTCTTACCGCAAAAGGAAAGCTTTTCATGTCACCATGTACACTATAGTCTAACCGTGAAAGGTGCTCAATGTCATTTATCAATTCAATTTCTCAAAAAAAAAGATGATATTAAAAAGAAGGATTTGCCTTGGAAAGAGCCCAAGTGCTTCCGCCTCACTTCGATCGCCTAAGCAAGGACGGAGCTGGCGAGTTAGTTACCGGGCCATAAGCATGCGATAGGTTTGGTTTTCTATAGATTCAGTACCCTGGTAGCCTTGTTTCCCGACTAGTAAAGTTCTCTTTCTGGCAGCAGGTGATCGAAGTGAACTCCGCTTTAGGGATAAGATAGGCTTCTTTCCCCACCCTTTAAGTTGACTTCTCGATTAGTATTAGTAGTGCGCTTCTGAATAGAATAGAAGGAAAAAAGAGAAAGCCTAGCTTGACAGTCTTTAATTTATTAGGAAACTGAAAAAAGGAACCATATCAATAGCTTTAGAAACTCTTGAAGCTTATAATAGAAAAAATAAGAGGGATCCATATTCATTGCTTGCATCATATGGGCGCTGGTTCACTTGGAGAAGGCCCTATGCTCCTACTCTTCCATCGAGAGGGGCTTACCTTTTTTCTTCAACTTCCACTTTTCCTTTTCCCGGATATAACGTTGAATGCCTGTCATCCAGATCTTATCTCACGCAGAAAGCTGTGAGGATATCCATATGCTAGCCAGGAGTTCTTATAGAACGAATTGTCTTATGACTGAAGGTAGATGGCCGGACAGGCGAACGACAGTTTTGATCATCCCTGAGTTATGCTATGGAACGGAAACGAAATGCTGTGCCATTCGAGCGATTGGAGAACTTCCCAGATCAGTAAGAAGCATCTGCCTGAAGCAGCGAGTGAGTTAGAGCCGTTTACTCCGAGTCGCTACTGACCACTTCTCTAGAGGTCAAGGATAAAGGATAGAAGGAATTCTTGAAGGCATACCTATTCAATTTAAAGAGTTGTCCTTCCGGTCAATAAGTCAACGACATGTTGACAAGCTGTTTTCTTTATTCGATTCGGTCGGAAATCACAATTCGACAGGAACCCCGGGGAAAGACTGTAGCTCTTTCACTCCTTAGCGCTTACTCTATCGGCAGTAGATGACCTTTCTTAGGCACCTGGCTGACTCTAACTGAAAGCGCTTCAAGCACACGTTCTCCATACGCGACTATGGTAAGGAGTTCTCCACACTCATGCTCTAGGTTAATTATATCTTTAACTTTATTCCTGGCTTATCCAAATTGGACAGATGGAACGGCCTGGGGTAAAAGACCTCGCATCGGAAATGTCGGCAGCAGAGAAGCTGATAGACTTGAAGAAGAAAGACTCCACCAAGTACAAAGCTAACAAGAATGCCCAAGGAAAAGGGACACAGTGGTGACAAGGATGGCTCAGGTCAGTCTTCCATCCATAAGCACCATCACATCAGAAAAGAAGAAAGGAAGATAGGGACAAGCACAAGCTACGTGATTCTTTCCTATGCTAAAGGGAATTCAAAAAAAAAAAGGCCATCAACTCATTCACAGAGAAGCTAAGTGAGGAGTCACATTGGGATCTATACAGCTGATCAATGCCATGGCTCAATCTAAAACCAAGTCGGTGAGAAAAGGGCTCATCCGCGTTGAAGTGGGAATCAATGGGAAGAACACTCGGGTCATCGTAAACAGGGGAAATACCCACAACTTTCTCTCAGTAGAGGAGGCAAAGACAAACGGATTGAAGCCCAATAAGTAAAGAGTCTGCCTGTCCATTCAAGGGAAAAGCCCGTAAAAGGCCTGGCTCGTGCGGTGGAGCTACACATGGGTGATTGGCAGGGCAAGGTAGACCTGACCCTATCCACCATGGATGACTTGAAAGTGGTACTGGGGATATACTTACTAAGGCAAGTCAAGGATTCTAAACCACACATGAATTCGCTATGCATTATAGAAGAGAAGACACCAGCATGCTTCCTCTGGTACAAGGGACCAAGAAGACCAAGGTCATGCTATCAGCCATAAAGCGTTGAAAGGCTTTCATAAGAAATGCCCACATTAATCCGCTTGGTTGACCTTCTTCGTTCTACCACTTCAGGTCCCAATCTTTGTTATGTCCCTTAGTTAGCTGGGCATACCATTTTAATGTTCCCGAAAGAAACTGATTGGCATATGTTGCCATATGCTTCACACATGTACCTTTTTCTCTGCTTTCTAGATTGATCTTTCTTTAGCTGAAAGACCCTCCTGCTCCTGAAAGGAATTAGTGTATTTTGATTAGCTGTCACATTCGGAAAGTGTGAAATTGGCCAGAGTTTCCCTTTCTGTTTTGAAGGAAAGGTTCGCAGAATAGCAAATTGCATAAGAGAAGAAAGCAACTTTGACGCCCCAAAACTCCCATGCCTTTCTCGGTCGCCTAAGGAAAAACTTCCTTTCGATAAATCTTTCTAATCAAGCAATGTGGTCGAAGAAGAGCCCAGACGCTTATGGTAATGCTTTCGATCTCCCCTTCCGCAGTGAATCCATGAATGGCCCGGAACCGCTCATATAGAAGTACGTACAGCTACACCTACCATCTGCATTCGAGAGGAATCCTCATCCTCATAGACCAAGAGGCACTTGATCGACACCTTACTAAGCCCAGAAAGACTGACAATTCGATCTCTTTTTCATCTTCCAGAAAGGAACTGCACAGAATCGGAATCTCTCATAGAAAGCTAAGAATAGAGTTGTTCGAAGTGAATCCCTCTGGCTTAATGGTCGAGCTTAAGCTTCATGCTTGGAATTCTTTCTTTTTCAGGTAATCTAAATGGAAGGTCTTAGTGCGAATAGACGGGTGGACTGAAGTGGTGTAGAGCTTGGGGGATACTCATCTATAACTGATGCCTATGGCTATGATCAATAAAGGGATAAAGTAAGCTTGTGAACTTTTTCACCACCTTTGCTTCTTATCTTCGGTTGAGGATTCCGGGTAAACCAACGACATATGCTGAGTTACCCCGGTAAACGAGGCTCTCCATCTCCATATGAATCTGGAATTTTGAAATCATTCTTTCTTTTAAGTTTATGGTTATTGCTCAGGAACCGGATCTGAAACGCGCTATGGATTTCGATCTGGAGAACGAATTAAATTTGGATCTGCTATTTTTGGTTCGTGTCCAACAGGCTCTGTATCTGTATTGTAACACCATACCCCTATGTTGAACCGCATCCATAATTGAGCGAAGGGATGCCACCACTGCTTGCTGGTAGGTTTGCTTATCCATCGGCAGACGGGTGGCACACACTACACTCAAGGTATGAAATCACGTGCTTGCCCGGTTAATCTTTCATAAACAAGCACCTGGTGCTCCCTGAGCCCGAAGCTCCGCATTCCTGACTACTCTTGTTTATCATTATCTAGAGCTTACCGATCCAAGGTTGCTCTGCTCCCACCTATCGGTTCACTAGGGGTTTACAAGGACATGGGATTTATTCGTCCCAATCCTACCGCTCCGTGGGTCTACGTGGTTGGTAGATTTCGTCTGCTTTATCATGGCCTAGATTGAGTGGTTTCAAACCCATGCATCTTCCCAGAGACGAGAGTTCAACTTGGCATCGAGCCGAAGGAACTTCTTCCTCGACTATGGGTGGCCTGATGCTGCTGGGCATGGTCCTCTATATGAGGACTTCTCGTACCCTTCCCCGGCTATCGATTTCGATATGGAACTGCCCGTCTATTGAGACGGAGATTAAGCTTTGTTATGTTGTGTACGGGCGCTCTTAGTTAACCCGTCTGGTGCGCAGCTGTATGCCTGTGTAGGGGGTCCCCACCCGATTTGAACTGAACCTCGTTCTAGTGAATTTTATCCCATTCAACAACTGAAATTGCCTATCTGATCCTTGGTCTAATTGGGCCTTTCTCTATAGTATAGCTCGAATCGAATAGCTGGGCTATTCCTTCCCTTGGCTTGGTTGGTTATATAAGAGAATCCCGGGAGAAAGCAAGTTAGACCTTACTTAGGCCGAAAGATTCATTGGATGGTTCATTCCAGTCCAGTCTGAAGTCAGTCAAGTCATTCGGAAAGCAGGAGATCGATCCGCTCTTCCAGATCCGCTGCTAGTCTTTGCTTCACAAGTCCTTGCTTCAGTTGGTCTACCTACAGGTTGCAAGATCCAAGGTCGGGCATTCGGCTTGGGCGTCTAAAGGCTTTGGCATTCGACTTTTGGAAATAGAATAGATAGAATAGATCGCTTACCTTGCTTTGGCATGCCAGAAAGGAAGCATTTCGCTGTGGTTCAAGATCATTGATTGAGTAGATCCCGAGACAAAGGGAGTTGAAGTGATCCGAGGGAGAATATAGAAAGGCAGTTCCGGGGGTTCTGTTTGCTTAGAGGCAGAAAGCCAACAAGAAGCCTATAAGTCATAAGGTAGTTTACTTGCTTACTCTTTAGAGAAAGGCAAAATAAAGGCTTTTGACAATTCCTCCTTTATCCCCCATTTCATTCACAGCTGCTATTCCGACATCAGGTTAGAGCACCAGCTCTTCGTCTTCATCTAATTACGAATCGACAATCCCTATTTTTTCTTTTGTGGCATTGGACACGGTTATGGATTCATTTCCTGAAAAGATGCCAAGAGCGCCCAAGGAGCCTCCCTCACAGTCTCGAGCATCAATCCCATTCGGGGCATGAGAATGAAGGAGGTTTATCCGAAGAATCCGCCCAACAGAGAGGGATGAACTCAAGGAAATAAGTACTCCATCCTACGGAGCCAATAGAAGGGGAAGCGGTTAGAGCCTGAAGCAAGTAGGCAGAGTTGGGAGCAAGCAGGGACCAATCTACCTATGGGAACAAAATAACTGGCCTCAAGAAAAGGTATGTATCGAACTGTGGAAATCCTTAGGTAAAGCATGATGTTAGGTAAATCCGTTTAATGCTAATAAGTCACCGGTATTCGCTGCCATCAAGACTGAACGAGATGAGGATCAAAAAGAAAATCTCTCGTTTTAGGAAAGCCCATCGTAAGCATCTTCTCAAGCCGATCTCTCTTCCTTCTTCCCTTTCTTTGCTTGCTTCCAACGCTAGCTCCCTTTCGTACCGGCCTAAGCTAGGCTAACTTCGCTTTCCTAAGGCAAAGAGAGGTAGCTGTCAGTTGCTAAAAAAAGACAATTTCTTAAGACAAAAGACCGGGAAGGAAGGCTTATGACCCTAAAGAAGGGCCGAAAACTGGGCTTAAAATGGCTCTTGCCGCTCTATATAGGAAGTAGCATAACAGACATGACTTAGACAAGCAATACAACTCTGAATCACTCGTGCTCCTCTTGACTACAAAGCAGCTGTCGCTCAACCATAGCTATCCTGACGGGAAAATCGTCGGCTGATGAAGAAAAGGTTGCCTTCCTGCTTACAAGAATGATAATTTAGGAATTGTTGCCACTTCTAATGTGACTTTCGTTGAAGAAGATTTGCCGAGCTTTTTCCCCAGAACGAATTGGGAAGTTTACTTTCTTTTTTTTCCATTGTGAGCGGTGAGCAAAGATAAGCAAAGAGCACCGCCGTTCGTCTAAGTGTACCCCTTTGGGAAGCGCCCGCCCTATCCCGCCTTTCCCATATTCCTCGACTCCGAGGGAGTGCTTTCCTTTCCTTTTCTCCCCACCCCTCAGAATCTACACAAGACACATACCGTGGGGTCCACCGGTCAACGATTAAAAACAATCGAAATTCCTTCCACACTATGAAGATCGTTCCTTACTCGCATTAATTAAAAATAGAGTACAGGAACTGGTTTATTTAACTTTAACAAAAGGGGTCGAGAACTACATGGATCTGAGACCTTCCCCCTTGGTCTGGAAGGTAGGTTATGTAGGCGTACAACTGTTCCTAGGTTGTATTCGATCGCGGCCAAACTCAATCAAGTAATGAGAAAAGAAATGCCGCGTAAGATGGGCGAGGAAAGAGATGAGAGGATAGCCGATTTATTTAGTAGTGTAAAGAACATAAAATCTATGGAGATCTAGTTACTTCTTCCTAGCTCGTTGACTATTGACAAGCAATTATTCCAATAAGGCAGATTCAAGTTATCCCAGTGGCGTAGCGGTTCGGACTTTGCTTCCGAAAAGATTCAGAGCACCGGGGGTCCCGCAAGCGCCAGCAACTGTCAATCTAATAAAAAGTAGATGCTAGCTCATGTCATTAAGGGAAGCCTAAAAGATTGACCTGTCAATTCAATCAAGGAGCACATGAATTAGATTCTATTGGTCTTCTTTATTCTTAAGAGAATGCCCCACCCGAACGAACCATTCTTAAGACCACCAAGCCCTCTCGAATGAGTTCGACTATAGAAGCTTTCAACGTAGACCGGGGTATAAATCTTTCACTCACAGAGAAGTGAAAACCTGTGACTAGATCATCCTGAAGACGGATGCGACGGGAAGAAGTGGCATTTGGAAGTGTTGCTGACTTAACATTTAGGTTTCGGCATAACAAAGCTTGCACTGTCTTTTCACACTTAGGTGCACAGCGTGCCATTGGTAATGATTCGACTACGGTGCCACAAATTCGCAAGCTGATCCTAAGCTTTCGTTGTTCTTCATTGGATTCCGCAGGAACTACTTCGTTAGGATTGGGGAATTGCTGCGATTCTTCCTGAATAGCCTGGATTCTCCCGTCGAGAGTCACTTTGAAAGTATTACCTAAACTCTTCCGACTGAATATGATAAAGCCTATAAAACAACGAGCTACTATCATTTCTTCATTATAGATTGAGATCTTCTTCGAACTTAATGCACAAATAGATGGAATAGCAGCAAATAGCATCTTTCTAGCCTGCATATTCGTCGAACTCAATCTCATTTTATCTCTATCTTTCATCAACTGAACGGGAAGTGGTTTAGGAAAGGACTTTCGAATCGGATGCGCTCGCCCAGCGAGAAAGGCCCTGACCCTGCCAACCAAGTCAAAATAAAAAAAAAAAGAAAGAAGAGAACGAAAGGTTATTAAAGACAGATTCGTTAGAGTCTGGAAAAGAGAACTTCGTATTTTGGTAATTCTCTAGGAGTCATCTTTAACCTTGAATGCTATTAATAGATTCTACAGCAATAGTCCCTCGGACTCGGAAAGTAATAACGAAAATGGCTAACCCAATGGCAGATTCCGCAGCTGCCACCGTTGGAACCAATGAAGCAAATGATTGACCCATCATATCATCCGAAGAAACGGAAAATACCAAAAAGTTCAAATTCACAGCTAATAACATTGATTCAATTGGCATTGACATAATAGGAATATTTCGTCTATTAAGGATAATTCCCCGAATACCTAAAATAGAGATGATCATAGAAAATGTGAAATATTTGATAGGATCCGTTTCGGGAACGTAGAATGGTTGAGAAATTCAAATGTTATAACTCCACTACGTCAGGAACGCTATGAAAAAGAAAGACTTCCCCCCCCCCCTCCAACAAATTGTATAACTTGGATAAAGTATTCACTTTGCGTTCCCTGAGAAATCAGAGAACAATAAATCGAGTTTAGAGAGCTTATTCTATCTTCTAAAAAAAAGGGACGTTCAGTGACCGCAATATCAAAGATCTGCTCGATTACGTTTTGGAGATTGACTCCCGTGGGTAAATTACTATTTA